>VZRO01006233.1:0-76800 GCA_013397915.1 Daphoenositta chrysoptera
ATTTAGTTGACATGGTGGTGGGTGTTCAGTCAGAAGTCAGACTCAATGGTCTTGGAGTGTTCCACTCTAGTGCAGACGTGTTTTCCCTCTTGTGACACCATAGGATTTCACTGCAAACCTTGTTCACCAGTATTCACTTCACCTTATGGAAGCAGTCACTGTATTGAGGATCAGAGGAACCTTGAATTTCTGATTTTAGGGTTCTGCAAACTTTATTTAAAGGCTCTCTGTCACAGTGAAGCAATCTGGGTTCTCACAATATCAAACTAGCTATTGATAGTCTATTCTCAGTTAAATTATTGAATGTTGTATAACAGGGTTTTGCTCAATATTCAGATTATGATGATGTCATTAAACTGTAAATCCATGTTCATTGCTGCCTAGCTGTCTAAAATTTTATTTTGAAAGCTCAATGTAAACTTTGGATTTAAAATTCTTCAGTAAAGACTGTTGATTTTAAAATGACAAATGAAATTTATTCCTAAATTGCTTGTCATATACTTTATGGGTCTAGCCCTAAGGTCCTGTCACAGTTAAATTAAATTCAAGTCTGCAGAGCCACAACTGAAGATGCAACTCTGATTGCCACTTCCTACCCAAATACAAAGTGAGGTAAGTTTCACCTCTGCACATACTTCTTTTTCTAGAAGGTGCTTTGATAATTAGTAATCCCAGAAAAAATTTGCTACTAGACAAGGCGAACAGATGTGGCTGGCACTGCTGTGGACTCCGGAGCTACCTCTGAACCGTGGAAATCTGAACTCACTCTCAAGACAGAGTCCTGTTTGAACCAGCATGTAGGGACATACTGTGAATGGGATGGTCAAGTTACACAGCCACAGTCTCCTCACCACATTTCATACGAGCTTCTTATTTGCCAGGGACTCTTAGCTGGTGGCTGTGCTGTTTTTAGGATGATTTTGGTCATGAAGGATACGGGCCTGACATGTGGGTCTGGAGACAACCCTGTCATAGTGCATGAACCTGTTTGCACTGAGCCTGCTCCACAGCTGATCCACTGGGACAGAAATCCTGGTTTAGATGCAGTCAATGAGAGCTCTGCTCCGAGGAACAACTGCTGTAGAAAACAGCAGGGGGTGGATTGGAGCATTTCTATAGAACTCAGTGCCCATTAAATAAAAGACCGTATTTTGATGACTAACGGCTCTCAGGGGATGTCCTGGGAACATCTATTCTGGACTGTTTCCTGGCTATCAATGAAGAAATTTCTGTTTAATTATATCTCTTTACTGAAATTTTGAAACATGCAAAAAGCATTAGAAATTGCCTCTGATCCATTTTTGGTAAGTGTGGGAAGGAAAAGCTTTACTTAGCTCCAGTCATGAACAGGATAAACTAAAGTCGTCCTCTTGTAGATTCTGGTGGGTTGATGTGACACATGGACATTTGTCAGACTAACTCTTCCATGTAGAAGACTTTTGCCAACCTCATGTAAACTTGGGAATACTCAATACACTTAATACAACATATTTTCTTACTGTTATGCTTGATGCTAACTACAATTAAACAGAATTAAATAATTAACAGGAGCATTGTTGCATTGCAGTTTCTCAACAGATAGTTGTTCCAGTGGGAGAGGACAGTAAGACCTTTAAGCAGCTGCAAGGAAGAAACAGCTGACAACCTTTGTTGGGTGTAAATGTGAAATGTACATTCAGTGTACTTGTTTTATCTTTTGTTCCAACATCTGTGACTCAGTCTATATGCCACCAGCAATTACTTGTAGAATTCTGGTAAAGAAAATAAAATATGATTACAAGTAGGAAAGCAAATATGATGAGTTATCATGGCCATTATAGAACAAGAATAGTGATCTGGCACTCTTCAAATTGCTTAACTACACTGCAAATGCAATCAATCAGCTTTATTTGTGTAATATATTAACTCCTTTTAAATATTTTTTTAAAATCTTCTAACAAAATATGTCCTTTATTATATCAATTCTCATTGTGTACTCCTCTTTTTTGGTGTCTCTGGTTCTCACTCTCTCTCAAAGCCTTGTTTCTAGGAGAGCTCTCATACCAAAAATGTTGCCCCAAGCTGTTACCACTTGATGGTTCATCTGGCAGGAAATGGGACTTCAGTTGGAAGGGAGAATATAGGTTTTCATTATTGCCTTTCAAAACTGAGTATCAAAATTCTTTATTCTCTACTCATTTTCAGGGTAATTAAACTGGGTCAAAGAGGGAGAAGTGTTAGGGTGGCTATTTTCAAAATGCATTACCCTCTGCATTGTTGCATGGATGTCTTACGGTAGTTTCTCTGTGTTTAGTAGCATGTGCAGTAACCTTTCCTCCTCCTTTAATTACTTTCACTCTTTAGTTGCCTCTATCCTCTGCTCCGAATGTCAGGTTTCCAATGGAGGGTGGTCTTATTAAGGGAGAAATGAGAATAATAAGTAAGAGGTATTTTCCATGTTGATCTATGATGCACTAGGGAAAGGTAGGAAAGAGATTGAATTTCAGATGAGTGAACAATTGTTCTGAGCAAAGCATGGTTGTAGTCACCTGAAGCGTGGATTTTTTGATTAAAATAATTTTTTAAATACTTTAATAATAATACAGTTCATACATCAACAATATTTTAATTTTTATTTACTTTTTCATTAGTTGGGTTTGTTACCAACTTTAACAAAACTGATCTTTTTACAAAAATTGTTTTCTGTAACACTTTCTCTCCCTGCTTTTTTTGTGTAACCCAGGCCTTGACTTATGGTGGTATTTTGTTACAAATGCAGCTTTCTAAGTGGAGTTAGTTTTGATACATCAAGAGCAAACATGAGATAATAAACTTTTAATCCAATGGAAGGTTTTGTTTCCCTTTACAATGATGATGTCTGTCACCTTTGTGTACAAAAATTGTCAAATCCAGAGATAAAGGAAAAGGGCTACTGATACTATAAGGAGGGTTAGTTATTCTTCATTAGACTTAAATTTTGTTGTTCAACATGAACCAAAAAAGATTAGTTCTTTGTAATCCTTTCCTCAACAATATTTAAACCATAAGTCTGTAATCAACTTCAGTAAATTCAATAAGAATTCAGGATGTAGTTCTTCCTTTCTGCTTGTGCAAGTGTGGTCCTTTTGATATCATTGGTGGTGCAGCAGATCAAAAGACAAATCTATGTGACGTTTGGTATCATCAGAGTTCTCTGACAAAAATATTCCTTCTGCAATGGCCTGATCACATCACCATTATTTACAGAACATATTATTAAAAGTAATTCAACAAGGAACCTCAATGACATAGAAAAAAGTCAAAACCAGCAAAGAATCTGAGCAGTCCCAAGTAGGCTGTGCCGACTTTCACCGGATAAGTTAATTATGTATTTAACGATTGCAAAGAAGGAGCTATTAGAGGAGATTGTAATTTCCAGTATCTGCAGCGTGAAGCCCTCTTGCACAGGAATAAGCACACAATCTACCACATGGCCACAGCCTCCTTTGTGTGGAAAAGGAGTCTGACCAGCAACCAACCCAAAGGAGCATAGAGACATTCCTGGTTCGGTAGCTTAAACTCAGCATCTATTTACTACTGCTCACCATTTCACTTTTCCTTCACGTGTACTTTATTTCAAGGAGGAAAAAATAATAAGAATGACAAAACTGATGTTCTCTGAATACAATCTCTGCATGCTCTGGAGACTGCCACACTTTGGTTGTTGGACAGCTGCAGTAGCCCATGCTGACAAGATATCAGCAGCTTACTTGCTTTGCTAGATCTTTATTACTGCAGGAGTTTTTTCTTCAGACTACAGCTTTTTCCAAGCCTGTGAAGTGCTTATAGCATTATTTAGTTATATCTCTAGCTTTAATTTAAGTATATATATAAACTGAAAAAATAAAAGCTATGCACCTATTTGTCTCCCTCATGTTTTTTCACTCAGTGGCTCTAGCAGTGGAAGCAAAAGTAGGCTTCATGAGAATTTCTTACATATTTCATCCAAACAAAAACCACATGTAGATGTTTTCAATCCATTCTTAGACTTTCCATTGATTTGATCTGAATTTGAAATGTAGGCAAGTACAAAAGTGGAACTTATAGCAGATATGTTTTTCATTCTGAAAATGCTAAGAATAATAACTTCATAAGAAACGTACATTAGTTTTGAGGCTTTAAATTATAATTGTGTTAAAATAGGAATTCTAGATAAAAGTAGGTCCTGTCAGAAGGACCTGCCAGAATATATAGGATGAAATTTACTTTTATTTGGACATGTAGCATAGCAGTTATTCGCTAAAGGATCTGACTGACCTGTACAAAATTACTTCTTGGCTGTGAGGATAAAAGAGGATCTAGCACTTCTCCACATGTGTGTCTCTACAGTTTCATTGACTAGCATAATTGCAGGAGGATCTTTTCAAGCTCTCAGAAACTTCCAGGCCGCAAGGCCTAAAAATTGTTCTGTCAATAGAAAACTTAATAAAGAAGGTGAGAGAGAAAGGGTGATCAGGAAACAAGGAGCAAGAAACAGAAATAATATAAAAGCATATTAGTAGAAATAAATTGAAGAGAAGTCTGAAGATGTAGATCCAGGTCCAATATAAAGATAAAAAGCTAAAAGTTCTAAGGGCAGAACAGTGAAACAGGCTTTCAAGTTCAAAATGGCTGTCCTGTAATTCTTTGTTATTCCTGGTGGGGTGGTGGGGTGACACCTTTATAGTCCCCTTTCTTTTGGCTATCTGCAGGATGAGAATCTTTTCCTAAGATACAGGTGATAATATGTTCCTGTTTTTCTAAATTTTTTTTCTTCTTTGTATTTATCCTTATTTTTTTTTTTTCTTGAAGACTTCTAAAGTTACCCTTTGGTACTCAGCTGTGTCTAAAGAAAAAGCCAAAACCTTTGCCTTACTGTATAAACAAAGAAGGAAGTCAATGCTCCCTATTCTCCATTGGAGCAATGCAACATGTGACTTTAAGTAATACAATACCTCACATAAAAACATTTCTTTTGGAACCCATCTATCAAATTATTCCTCTAGTTAGGCTAAGTTAGGTTAGATCTGTTACATGGGATATTACACATCAGGAGGTTTGGGGATATATGCTTCTTATAGGTTCATCCTTTCTTTGCATTTTCTCTGGTATGGTGTCTTTTACTGGTTAGATACAGTTTTCTATACTGCAGCATGATGCTTCAGCAAAAGACTGATAAGGGAAGAAAACTTAAAAGTCTGCAGAACATATGGGGTCCTGATACTTTTGTTTATCACTACCACTTTTGGCCTAAATACGGTAACAGAAACAGGGGGTTTCCAAAGTCACAATATATCTATGTGCAACTGAGCAGAAGCTGCTAACACATTTCAGACTTCAAACGTGATTTTGAGGAGTTTTCTTGAACTGTAGAGTTCTAACTGACATTATCTGCTTACTTCAGAAATCTCACTGTGGCATGGATCATCCACTGTGTCTGCAGCCTGGGAATCTGTTTGCCTCAGAAGGCATAAGCTCATGAGAGATACTTGAGCTGCTTTAAGGTATCCTCCTTGTCTTTATGACACAATACAACTCCCTGCAGAGGGTCCCAGGAGCAATATAGTTATATTATTGCAGTGGCTGCTGCACGAATTTTCTTACATCAGCTAAGTACCTGGGAAGATGTGTTTAGGCTGTTTCCTTGACATAGCTACATTTCTATTTGTGGGTTAAACTCTTTCCAAGCTTCACATATCCTGTCTGAAGTCCAGCTGTAGTCAATGTCTGCTGTTAGCAGTTGATGAGGTCCTTCAGCTGAGAAATCTGGAGCCCTTGGTAGGTGTTAACCATAGTTAAGTGTCCTACATGCAGTCCGTGTCATCAGTGCCTTGACCCTCTCTGCTGACCCTGAATGAGAACAACTTGACTGGCTGTAGTTTTCAGGGCAGCAAACAGCTCTTAGTAGCCAGGAACACTAAGGCACTGTGAAGATAAATTTATGTGCCCTTGGTCACCAGTAATTTGCTCATGCCAGCAGCAGGAGTGAGGTTGATAAGAGTTATGCCACAAGATTTCCATGCCAGAGTGGGATCGCTGTCCTTTACCTGGCCTTTTCCATTAAAAAGTGAGCTCTGTTTTTGACAGTCCTTTTCCATTGTTGTTTGTAAGAAGAGATCTTCTGAAATGTTTGGTAGGGAGTTCATGTTAGTATAGAATGGCAAGAGCACTTGATTGCTGAAAAACAGCAGTTGTAAAATGCATGATCTGGATTAAACATGGATTTTGAGGGAAGCGCGACATTTATAAGAATTAAATGAAAGAAGCAGGCAGGTAAAGCGGCTTAGCAAACTAATGCTTTTATCCACAAGACACTTCAGGCAATGTGATGCTGCCAGTTTTTCATAGGATGAAAGAGAAGGAAATCTTAAATCCTTAAAAAGGAGTGAGCCCACCATATAAAGTTTAAGTAGTAGAAAACATGCACTCAAATAAATCAGAAAAGCTATTTCAAAAGCTTCTCTTATTACAGAGGAAAATAAAGCAATGATGAACCCTGGAGTCTTGTAAGCCCAGCGTATATGAGAAAAGTAACTACTTTTTTTTTTCCATCTTCATTTACTGTATAGGCATAAAGGATGCCATGCTGTAATACGTGACTTTGTTGGTAAACAATAGTGAATGCCTTAGACACACCCAGGCTTTCAATCTGCAGTTGAGCTTTGGACATTTCTACTCCCTCCAATTTGTTCAGTCTGGTGTTGACAAACACAGTTGGGATGACAACATACTCTAGGCAAATCACAGGCTTCAGATCACATGCAAAGGTTTTGTTTGCAAATAAACATACAAAGTTTCCAGTGAATAAAGTTCTGCATCACTGAGTTTCCCTCCAGGAAGCTGGCAAGGCACTGACAGGGATATGGGAGCAAAGTCTCATTTGTAAACACTTGTGTCTGTTGCTATTTACAGTGGAGTAAAATAACCATAATGGGTTTAAGCATAGACCACACCTAGGTACTGCATAGTGTATTTGTACAGTAAAAACAATCTGCATGTCCTGAGATAGAACTGGGTTTTATCTGAAAATTCACCTAAAAAACAGTGAAAAAGTTATGGGATTTTCTGTATGGTTTGGTTTGGACTATCTGTAGTTCAATGCTCCTGTTAAACCAGATGTGTAATGGATTGCATTTGTGGCCAAATGTCTTTTGGAAGTCCCCAAACTATCTAGCAGTTTATACACAGATTGGATTCTAGTGCTGATGGCTTGCCAGAAGTAATTTAGGATTTGGGATGGTGCTATCTTCAGCCCTAGGACAGATTAATGGATCTTCATTTGATTTTTTTCCTCACCCTAGGAGGTATTTATTGAGCCAGGCTCTAAATGCATACATTCCCTTCACCAAGTTATTTCACAGTCCAGTAACTTGAATTCCTCTTTCCATGACTTCTGACCAACTCCAGGCAATGATAAGAACAAGAATGATTGTTTATTAAGACTTCATTTTGTTGCTCCAGAACAATGCTTCAATATCACAAAAGGAAAGATGTTAATCCATTTTTCCTAAGATATTTTTAGTGGTGACATAACTGCAGGACAAGGGACAAAGTTTCTAAGGAAGAAAGAAAACCTGATTTGAAGGAGAATGTTTTTAGAACTCCACTTCTGGAACAAACTTCAGTTCTGAGCTGGTGTCAGGTTTTGCAGAAAAAATCCACATCTTACTAGGCTGCTTCTAATTACTGGACAGGAATAAAACCACTCTCCATTTTGGCCATTATCCATTTCTTTCTTTCATGTAACACACAATTACTGAATTGTAGCAATGAATATTTACGGACTAGGTGTAGCACTCTAATCAGATTTATAGTTACAAAGGTATTTGACTAGGTTTGCAGACCTGATTTGGGATAGTATTCAAATTAATCAGTATTCAGAATCATGGAAATTATGCTAAATACCTCATGCAAACAACATTTCCTATGAATCTTGCAGTATTTTCTAGCTTAAGTCTGTGGTAGAAATACTACAAACACAGTATACTCTTTTCTTTTTTCTTTTAGGCTTATATTTCTTCCTCAACTCCTAGCTGGATATGTTCATATTACTAGAATAGGGTGAATCTCCATTGTGACACTCATTGTAGTTAGATAAGTCATGGTGTTTGGAATTTGTTTTTATGAGGAGGAAGAATAATTCATAACACTGTGACTGTACTGAAAACTGCCTCAACAGGCTTTTTCCTACGGTACTTGTTCCAGATACTGACTTCCTCTTCCTCCCTCTTCCTATGGCTGCTGTTATATCTCTTATATTCAGGGTGGATCACACCTGTTCCAGCAAGTCAGAAACCTTCAACAACCCCCTAACAGGCTGCAACTAACTATCACAAATATGCAGTCAAATATTCCTGTGGTTTTCTACCTACCAGACAAAGACTGTCTCGCTGGAGACATAAATTAGGGCAGAATTCTGTGTGATTCTTTTTTTATTTTATCAAGTCCTAACTCAGCAGTGGATAGAGTTACACAAATTCAGAATGAGTACCTTTTTGAGGTGAATCTAGCAGATGTTCTGTATTTGGGCACGAGCCGCACATCAGTGGAGTTATTCCATGCCTCAGGTTCTGTGGGACAGCAGCACCTGGCTTTCTGTTACAGACTGAAGTGACTGCCATCATAAAAAGGAAATGTCAAATCCCCAGACATTCACAGCTGCAAAACTGGCGTTTCCTAAACCCAGCTTGGCAGACCAGCTCATCCAGATGCCCAGGGCTATGTGGCAACCCCTGTGAAGACACAGTATCTTTCAGGACTGAGATATGGGTATGTCCCATCCTTCTATATGCCTCAGTTTTCTGTAGATATTAGGGAGCATGGTCAGGAAGAAAACTATAGTGAGTTCCACTGGGTTCCCCAGCCCATTCCTTGCAGGGATCCAAGCAGCCGTTTAGCTGCAAATTCCAGAACAAGCCACATCATTAAAAGCTGAGGTACACCAGCTAAGTCATTAAGATTCCTTTTTTTTCTAAAAAAATTCCTCTCTAGGACAGAATTTTACCACCCTAAAGTCGTATTATTATTGACATAATAGTCCTTGCTTCTAAATGTTTTAACTAGATGCAGTCAGCATGAAAGTGCTTGGAATGCAGGTACACGCCAGAAACAAACAACATCTCTCAGTTACTGCTGTAGCAGAGATCATTTAGTCACCTTTCTTTTCCATTGGCACCTAGTAATTTTTTATACTCTCTCTCTAGTTCTTTGTGGAAATATCCACAGACAGAATTCTTCTGTTAACAATTCATCATTCACTTAACTCAATGGGCTGACATCCCCAGAAGCAGAAGAACTGACTCAGAAGATGTGCCTGTAACCTTCATTGAAGCATTCTATGGGGTCTGTGGTTTGCCCTGTGAATAAAATGTGATCAATCCTCTGTTTCTTAACTCCTGAGAAGCCTTGGAAATAGAGGGGACTTCTGCTCTCCTCTCATACACAGCTCTCCTGTGGTCTTCATCAGTTGGTCTTTTAACAACAAGAACTCTTTAGGGAGTCTGACTCCCATCTCGGGACAGAGTCAGGGAGAGAGCACAGTGCGATCAGTATTTATAGCAAAAATAAAGCCTCATGCTCATGATTGATTCTTTATGAACCTGAAGTGCAGGAACTCAGCACACAATTGCTCACAGCCTTATTGCATCCCCTTCCAATGAAGAGGGCTTATGGGAAAGTTTACAATGAATATGAAGTCAGAAATCCTTTCTCCCTATCTGTTCTTTCTTAAATTTATTTTCATTACAATCTATTCAAACGTAAGTACTTGATTCAAGCCCAGGAAAGCAAATAGGAGACTTTTAGTTGATTTTCAGACCTGTGTTTTTGTTTGCTGGAGAGGTATAAGAACCATGCAACAAAGTGGGATTTTTTCCTTAAAGTGAATTTTTGAGGGTTTGCGGGTTTTTAGTAGCCTGGTAACACTGCATATTAGATCTCTGTTTTCAAAATATAAAGTGTTTTTTTTTCAGATCAACCCATCGGAATTGGTTTTGATAGCATTTCTGTCTTTTTTTCTGCAATGCAATATCCCTCAAAAGAGAAAAAAGGTCAATAGATATATATACAGATATATATTCATTGACTACTTAGCCAAAGAGAGGAAGATATTTTTTCTGTATGTTATTTAGCTACTCAGTAGAGAATATTAGAGTATGGTGTTTCCTTGCGCATCAACTTTTTCAAACATTGTTCTAGAATGTTAAAGTTATGTTACAGTACACTGAAAGTATCCAGCTAAGTCTGAAGAGAGATATCTTACAAAAGAAATTATTTTACCACGTTTTGCATTTTAATCAAATATAATATTTTCACATTTCTGAGGATCTTTAATAGATTATTTTAAATAGAATATTCCCCACACTAATTTTAATTCAGTCTAGACCAAAAGATCAATGAGGAAATTTTGATGTAGTTAAAAGGTCTTAAAAAAATATAACATCAAAACAGTAACTTAAATAATAACTTGCAGCAATAATTAATTTATCAAGGTTTTTCTGGCTTTGACTTTCAATTGATCACGAACAGCATACTCTTCAGATCTTTGTCTTATACAATATTTATTATGTAGTTTCAAAGCTTAATTTTTAGGTTTTAAATGTAGCAAATTGCCTTCTTAGAAAAAAAAAATGCAATTTTTATCTGAAAATATTCTCAAGTGTATTTATTGTGAAGTTAAAACACATAACATATTTTTCTGGCCTCTCATTAGCAAAGGACACTGTACAGTGAGAGACCAGATGCTGTTCCTTCTCTACATCTTAAATGGCAACCAACAGATAAAATAATGTTGGAAAGAGTAACTGTGGATTTTTTCCTAGGTACTTTTGCTGTGTTATCAAGTTGCTGTTTACTCAGTGGGTGGTATTCTGTAATGGTCTATTATTATTAACTTCACTGCTATTAGCAGGCGTCTTCTTTCTTTCATAGACAAAGGTGATTTGTTGCTTTCCCTCTGCGTAATTTTGTTTCAGGGGAAATCTTTCTCTAACCTAGAAGAGGCAGCCCTGCATTTGCAGTGTGAGAAGGCTGATACCCTCTGTTTGCAATATCGAGGCGCAGTGAGCTACTCCAACATCCACCTCTTCCAGGGCAGTACCTGGCCGTACAGCACCTGTGGAGCTTAGCTTCCATGTTTTTAGGGAAAAGAAACCCTTTGCTCAAGTGAACAGCACTGAAGAAACACCTTGGAAGAAACAGAATTCTTTCTGCCAAGGAAGGGATAATCTGGATCATAGTTAACAACTGAACTTCTGAACTGCTTTGCATGCCCTTGTGAGTGGCTCATATTACTTTTTCGCTTCAATGAACATTATTTCAGATAGCTGCCCCTTTTTCCCCAAATTGCACCAAACAAATTCAGCTTTTTATAAAGTACAGGACTTATTTTTAACACACACCATTTTATTTTAATATCATTCCTGCTTAGGATGTAAATAAAAGACTGGAAGTTACAAGAAAAGATACATTATTATTGGAGCTAGTAAATCATAGGAAAGAAAGAAGAAGATATAAAAATTATATTTAGCTGAAAAGGTATTGTATAAGGAATAAAACACATTTTAGTTATTCACAAATTATCAACTTGAAATGATAAGGGTAATTTTAAAAATGCATTGAAAAAATTCTTCCAGAATTCATGGTTTGATCAAATCTACTACATATGGAAGCTCAGCTAACTCTGTTCTGAAGTCAATGGACATTTTTGTTATCATTTCTAACTGAAGGCCAGCTGCAGGAGGCTCAAATAAATTCAAATAGGTTTAGAATATACATTTCCTGATTGTATTTTTAATATTCGTACACTTTTCTTTCCTTATATTGTTCACTAGAAATATAAGAACTATGAAATATGATACATTTTCAACTGGGTTGATAATAAATTGCACCCTATTCTACTTTATATAAAAAAATTATAGAATCAATGCGAAATGTCAGCTCTACTCAATGACACATCCCAGTAACCTGCTCTTACGAGGGTCACAGTCACCCAATGTTGTTGCTGTTTTTATTGTTTTGTAGAAGATTCTTCAGGAAATTTCATTTAGAACTAAAGAGAATCTAAAGAGCAAGAGTGGACTAAGGTCAGGCACATTCATATGCACCCGGCAAAATTCAAGTACTCTTTAGACCACTGGAGGTTCATGATGACCTCCTGTGTAAGGATCAGACTACTGATCTCTGCAAACTGTTGCTTGGTTTATTCTAGGTCTCAAAACAGCTGGTGTAAAAGAGGAGTCCAGTGTCTGTAGGAAGCTCATCTCTATAATAATACATGTCAACAAGAAAGCACATGTGTATGCACACATACACACAGAGACAAGGGGGTTCAATTTCAGCTTGTCTGGGATATTTTCGTACTCTGTAATAAAAGTTGAAGTTTCAAAGTACTTCCGTGCTTTTTTGTTCTAACGGCAGATGGTTTGAGAGGAGCAGTCTATAAATGAATTGGTGCTGACCAACACTGGGCACCATTTATTTACTTTCTGTTTATAAACCTTAATGTTTGTTTTCCATGCATTCTGCTTCATGAAGATGATCACTAAGTACAAGAGTTCCTTTAAATCAGCAGTGACTGTGGTTTGGCTCTTCTTAACAATGTAAGTTTTTAGCTTGGTTGAAGATATGCCAGACTCCACTGCCTAGTTCTTTTCTCTTTTTTATTTTTCCTTTTGTGTCTGTCTCTATCTTTATATAACTGATGTTGATTTTGAGTATCTGACTTCAAAAACAGCACACAGCACAAGAAAACAAAGAAGAAAAGTCAGGGTTTGTGTAGATTCTTAAATTCAGCATACAAAAAATGAGCAAAAATCCATCACACTATAAAGAAAGATTCTGCAATCATTTGATAGGATGCTCACCTTCTGGTCTCTGTGTGACAGATTTCAACAACTAAGGATACAAAATAACAAAGCAGAGAAGCATGACATTCCTGAACATACATTCAGCCCTTCAAATCTCAATTCTGGCTTCTCTTGCTGGAAGCACAGTCTGATCTCTAAATCAACCTTCCTCTGTCTGTCTGGAATCACCCCTAAATCATCTTTGTCAGAGCAATAGGTGACCTAACAGTACAGCAATGCTCTGTCAGATGCCTGTACACGTTCTCGAATAATCCTGAACAGCAGGAAGAGAAGCTGCAATTTCCTAGCTGTTGTTTAGATCTTTGTTGATGAAGAGCTCAAAATGTGCATACTGATGGAACTCAACCTATCCACTGTCTAGGAAGGCAGTGACTCAGAGATGCTCAGTGGAGCAGTCTATAGTATTTATGAAGATTAAGATGGATTTATACGATCACTTCTGCCAATTCTGCTTTTTGTAGAATACAAATACAGTGATTTTTTGTGACTATCACAGAGGAATGGAAGAGAACTCAAGCTCTAAGAATTGGGTCATTATCACCTCTATCAGTGTCCCACTTGTAGCTGCTGCTAGGCATATACCTGGTTTCCAAGGTGTTCACATACCATGAGGCTGCCTTAGGAAAGAAGTGTTCAAGGTAGCAGCACTCAGATTCTCGAAATCCTGACGACATGTCATCAGCACAATGCTGTTAGAAAGTTAGAGGATTCCATCTTGGAGAGGGTTTTCAGGTCAGAAAAGGATTTTTTTCCCCAACTTGCCATTCTAGCCTGATCTCTTTGAATGTGAACCTCTATACTTTCTATTGAGTATATGCTCTGGTTCACGTGAGGAAACAGGATGAGCCCATTTTGTCTTTCAGCTGATTTTTTCCTACTTCAACTTCTTAATTGAAGTGGAGAAAAATTATCTTGGTTTTAAATTACCCTCTCTCTGTGGAAAAGGCTATTGGGTGATTATTTCATGGACTGTTGTACATCAAATTTACCAGCTGCAACTCTGAGTTGTTTATGGGATGATGGCTTTGAGTTCAAACCAGACTTACTGCTCCATACTCTTAAAATGCATTTAGTTGGTGTGTATTTATCCAGTAGGAAAAGCAAGGGCTTGTGTTAGTCTTTAGCTTTTGAGATTCTTGTCTCAACTGTCATTTTTCCCTAATGACTCCTGCAACAAAGCAACCACTGATACCGGGCAGCAAAACATTGCAACCACAGTTGTCTAATTTGAATACCTCTGCAAACATACACACAAGCAAGTAAACATGAGGTAACAAGAGTATCAGCTGACTTACAGTCACTGTTTACATGTACACTCTTAGCCTCTGGCAAACACAAGGTAGCACAATTGTTGCCAACTCCTTTCTTTGAGTACTTTAAACGAAGTCCTAAGATCTGTCTCATCTTCTTAGAAGAAAATTCTGTGAGTGCCATCTGAAAATGCTAAAGTACACCTTGATCAGCTGTTCTTACTCTGAAGTACTAACTGCTAGCTAAAATACCATGTTTTAGGTGCATAGCATTTTGTGGCATTCTTAATGCTGACTCAAGTAGATACTGTTGTCATGTCTGTGGACAATTCGTTACATAAAAGTGGGAACCATAACATTCAGGACACTAACACAGCTGCGTACATTTAACTTATGATGAAGTCAGTGTCTTAATCCTCCAGCTACAAAGACGTCTCTAAGCCTGAGGTTCAGGGAAATGCCTCTCTCCACTTAATTTTCACACATTTGTAATTTTTTTCCTTGAGTTAGGAATGAAAGGCAGCCCTTTATCGCCACACTTGGCCAGACAAAGAAGAAGTTCACCCAGCCCATGTCAGGATTTACAACTCGTGCAGTTCAGTGGATCTGTACCAGGAAAAACTGCAGCTGAAGCTGTCACAACTATGTTAAACATGTTTCAGGGGTTTACTTTGGCTTGGCTGTTGCCTGGCCCTGGCTGCTAAACACCCATTAGTGGCAGCAATGAGATGGGTATGCTCCTGAGACTCTATGTACAATTTAGTTCCATCTTAAAGAATCCATATGGTGTTCGTTAGGAGATTTTCACGATGTGTGTAAAAATATGGTTCAGGTGATTAAGAGCTTCATCTTAAGTGCACACCCCTGACCACAAATACAAAGCTAAGGCAGGTAACCCCAGTTGCTCAGTGATCAGACTACTGGGTTTGGAGGCTCATACTGAGTTCTGGGTGAACTTTGAGAAAAAAACATGCCATCCAGAATCCATTTTCTAGCTGGTTAATTCACTGAAATTCAATACACTGATTCATATTTTCCAGTTTCTTTAACATTCATCAGAATTTCTTTTTCCCAAGTGTTTCTATGTAACTGGCATTTGGTTAACAAATGGGCTTTGACCCCCAGGAATACATGATTCCCTTCTGATAAAAACAGGACGTGCTACTCTGTAGTTCAGCTGAGGCCCTAGACTGCCCTTGTTGATGATCATGCCTTGGAATTTATACATACATATTTTTTTACATGGAGAACTTTTCCTTTTCATGATTCCTCAGATTTCATTGCATAAAGCTGTGCCAGAGATTGCTACCTTGTACACATTCCCCAAGTTAGAACAAAATTACTGTTTACAGTTGCAGAGAGTATTTCATAAACCAGCCAGTGTGTTTGTGAACACTAACTTTTCTGTCTCCAGTGGGTTTCAGAGGAACAGGGGTAGCACTGTGTTTCTGAGCTGTGTTACAAAGAGCAGAGTACCTCTGCAAGGACTCCTGGACTAGACTATCGCCTGCTGCTATGGTGGGACACTTCTTTGCTCGCACAATTATCAGTGGAAGCTCAAAGGCACTTCAGCAGCTACAGTATTTGTGCTTTAACTCCTAAAAGGATAGGCTGTAAATTTCCATCCCCTATAAACTAAAACGCTCATCATTGACCATTTTTTTTTCTTTATTTCTCCCCTGTCTTTTATGTGTCTTACAGGAGGAGACGGACAGGACCAAAGTCCGGGAAAGCTCTTGGCTGGCTAGAAACTTGAAAACAACATTAGTGACCAGATTCAGTTGTATCATTACCTACAAGAAAGGCTAGCCAAACCAAAAAGCGAAAAATGTAACCTGGAAATACTTTATGTAAATCTGTGGAGGGTTTTTAGTTTATTTGTTTTTCTCCCTTGAAAGGTTGCCACTTTCAAACATCTCCAAACATAAGCTTTCTGTAAACAAAATACAGTATTTTTTCCAAAATTTTGTATTACCAGTTTTACCAGCTCTACACTTCTCATTTATTTTAAAAGTCAGACACCAACCATGTTATATTTTGAGTTTTTCTTCTGATCTTTCTAAGGAAAGAATAAAAGAAAGATGATAACAAAGAATAGCAGGTTTAGTGAAATTAAATGTTTAATAGTGCAGTATCTGCACATATTTTATAAAAATTTGTAATGTATTTTTCCACTTTACTAATAAACTAATATTCTAGTAAGTTTATCAGATTGTGTGTGAAACCATCTATGTAACAGTATGCATGACTCTATTTAAGAAGATGTATTTTTACTGTTGTGAAACCTGTCAGGAAATTAGTTGCAAGGCCTGTCCCTGTGAATGAATGATCATGTGCACAAAGACTGAAACACTCTGCTTTGGTGATGTATGGCTATATGAAATTTTGACTGAAACAATTAATTATCTAAGATGAGGCTCTTGGTTTCCTAAAGGCCTGGCTTGAGTGGAGTTCTTCACTCATATGAACATGGCAGTTGCATGTATACATATGTGGTTAAAAGAGGAGTTCTTGGCAATTTAGCACTCATCATGTTGTTTTGCAGACTAACACTGGATATGCTAGACATAAACATATGTTGAAAAATGTCAGTATGCAGTCCAAAGTTAAAATATGCAGCTCTTAATTTCTTGACAAATCTCTGCAGTGTATAGAAAGGAAAGTCAACCTCCCTCCATGATCCTGATATTCTGTGAATAAGAACATGTTAATTTATGGAAAGGGTAAAAAAATGCAGTCTTTGTGGATGAATCTGTGGTAGTGCTACACATGAAGGGATATGTTCAAAATTTCCCTGTAGGTCAGCTATCAAGAGTGTTTTAGTGGTGATTTCTAGGTAAATTAAGTATAGATCTCAGATTCAATCTTGAGGCCTGCCCACTACCAAAGAAAGGGGGTCTACGACATCCAGTCTAAAATCTTCTCAGGTTTTTTGTTCTTCACAGGCTATTGGTTGAGATACATAATTTCTCATGCTGAGAAGATGTAAATCTGTCTTTTCCAAGTACTGACTCCATTCTGTCCCCTCATTTTCACCGGCATGACAAGGCAGTTCACAGACTGTCTGTGATACACTGCTGCCTGTGATATTAGTAGTTGGCACACTCTGCACTGTGGTGTGATGTCTCGAGAAGGTGTGTGCTTTTAAGTATTATGAAAGGAGTAATTATTTTACTCACAATATAATTAACACATGAAGTCTGAGATAAGTTACCATGAAGACTAGTATTTCCCCTCCGAAATTTCAATCCTTAGTCAGAAAAAAAAAACCACATTGTAAGGAGAAACAGAAAAATAGTGGTTGAAGTGGCATTTTTACAGATGCTACTTATCTAGATGTTTTGGGGTACAGCTTGAACAAGTGGAATTAGGAAGGAATTTTCTCCTTATGCACAGAACCATTCTAGTAAATACATTCAGGGAACACATCTTTCCTTGAAGCATCTGGGATTTAATATTAGGAACAGAACTAGAGAGAGCGTCCAGACACAACATGTGGTGACTGGTAGTTATAGTTTTCCAGATGTCAGATTTCTGTAGTATAACTGGTGAGGTTTTGTTACAATTCGTAACCTATGAATGAATACCTTACAAACACGGAAGAATAAGAAGAATGGCTTTCCACTGGGAAGAACTTGAAATACAAATGAGTTAAAAACATTTCTGTTCTCTTCCCTCCTGCATTTGGCCAGACACAGTGACAAGTCTCTCTTTCCACCCCTGACAGGTTTCATTGCAATAAGTGCCAATAACAATTATGCTAAGTTTGGCTGAATGCAAATTCAGTCTGAATTCCCTCAGCTCTTCAGATTTTGACAACACTATCAGTTCATAACAGACCACCTGTTTGTTTTGTAGTGCCTGCCAAAACATATAAGTGTTAATGAGGAAAGGAGATGCTGCTTTTAATGTGTGTATATTTATATAATATGCATAAATTCATACCCAGCTAATATACACATCTCTTTTCACCGAAGCAGATAGAAGATAAACAACTTGATTACAAGGTAAGGCTGTTTTGTTTTTTTTCTTTAGTCACCTTAATGAGTTTATTTAGCATCAGGGTGGAGAGGGAAAAGTATAAACCTTTATAAACCCTTTCATGCAAAAATTGTAGAGAACTTCAGTGTCTGTCCTGATTTCAAACTCACAATTCCATGATGTAGACAGTAGATATCACGGAATGATCCACAGATTGTATATCCTGAAGTCAGTGGAGCTGTGTTATTTACAGCAGCTGTGTTATTTTCACCACACACCAATTATATGCAAACAAGCATGCACATGGCATCTTTATGAAAATAACAATAGGGAACAGAGTCCTTGTCTCTCAAAACATTACAAAAAATACTAAATATTTCAGACTATCCAAATATCAGACAATGTCCTGCACTGAGTGAGCCACATGTCTTCCAATTTCTTTTCTCTATCTTTCCCATATGGCACTGCTCCTGATGAGGATCTAGCCACATATGTTTCATACATGACTTAAAAGACAGGCAAAGAGAGTGAAGACCAAAGCTTACAAGAGCTTTTTTTCCCAACACAAGGTCCCAACCTTATGTCCCAACACAAGGTACCAAACCTCTGGATTTTCAGAAGTTCTGAGCAACTCCATCTCTCATCTGAATTCTCATGAGAATTTAAAATTATGAACACTATTGATTGGAAGAAGTAAATGAAAAACAGGGGGAAAAAAAGGCAAGTGAATAATAGGGGAAGGAAAGTAACATTCTGTAGCATTAGCTAAAACTAACACATCCCACTCACTTCTTCCATTTGAAGTACAACCCTTCAACTGTTTAGAAATATATTTTTAGAGTATAATAGTAAACATCAAAATTTTAAATTCTGAAAATTGTGAATTTTAACTTTGGAAATTAGTGCCTGGTTTTGCAATTTGTGTTCAAATTGATGCATCAAAGGGCATCTGTACATGTCGGGTAACACATAGAATCAAATTTGGATTCATTGAGCAGTGCTGTCTCTTCTGCAATAGAATTCCAGCTATTGCATTCTGAAAATGTCTGTGATTGAATGGATGTGTTTTTAATCAGATTTGGAAGAAACATCTGAGACATATATAAAAAGTGGCAAAAATTCTCAAAAAAAAAAAAAAAAAAAGACTGAGTGTCCATGTCAGCATCACCAAAAGGCAGAAAGAAAACATCTTATCATCTCAACCTCCAGTGAGTATTCACATTTATTCCATAAATTCTCCTGTAGTGTAAAACCAGTTTTCAAATTTTCTCAAGACTTTGATTCTGTGTTTCCTGAAGCTTCCATCAACATATTATTATTTATTCCCAGAAATTTGAAATTCTAGTATAAAAAGAAGTATTGATAGCCTCGAGCTGTTGGCATTTCCCAGTGTTCAGACTCTACATCATAACTATTTCATGTATTAATTGGATGGACACCTTTAAAGTACATGCTGTAAAAATAATTTAAAAGATGAGATTTCTGACCTTTGATAATTTTCAGATGTTTCTCCCTTTGTTGAAATTTACTTATTTTCTTGCCTGCCTTTGTGAATTCTTTTCAAGAATTAAATGAAATAAATAATTAAATTAATAAAATTAAAATGCACTTGCAAAATAATTGTATTTAAAAACTAATTTTAGTAGTTTTTGAAATAAATTATCTTCTTCTGCTCCAGAACTGAGTCCAAACCCCCCAGAAAGGTTTATTAAGGAGTAGCTTTTCTGCAGCAGCTATTTCTGAATAACTCCATACATTTGCAGAAAAGCCTAAAGACAGCCAAAGTACCTCTGTATCTAAAACAATACAGATAAGGCCAGAAGCAAATGATGCTGAATGTTTATGCTGCTGAGAACGGTGGGACAACCCTGAGTGCTTCTGTTCTGTCCTGCAGTACGCAATGCAGACACATTCCCAACGCGACCTTGGACTAATCTTTCATTGTATGCCAATGTCTCATCTGTAGAAACAGAACTACTATGTTGATAGAGTTCATTAGTGAATGTGAGATGGTCAGATGGCATTGTGATGAGGTAATAGAAATGGATTATGCCTACATGTAAGCATTCGTTCATGGAAAAACAGAAATTGGGAATGATTTCGTCCATATCAGAATAGCCAGAGAGGACAAAGAATAAGGTATTTTTAAGGAGAAACTGCACTCTGACAGAGGTCAGATTTTGTAAAACTGCATGGATTAATGGAATACTCCTGACTCTATTAAAAGTGAATCCAAAGGCACCACCAGCCTCCAGTCCCAGGGTTAAATGGATGGAAAATGAACTAAACTGGTAATGAATTGTGAAATTTTCTCTCCTAATTCATACCAAAAAGGATAAGCAGTCCTCTGTAATGACTAAGACAGTTTTGAAAGAAACACTAGTTTAAAAATGTGTATCAAAACAGATAGTAGGTTAGAAGTTCTATGGACAAACCCAATCTTGTTTATAATACAACAGCAAAAAAAAAGTTGAACTCCAAGGACTGTATTGCTTTGTGTTGCTGGCAAGTAAGAAAAGAGAATCAAAATCTAATGCTAATCATGTTAGCAAAAGTGAAGTGCTACTGGTATCATTCCTTTTAAAAAAAAAGTTTGATTCTACAAAAGTGAAGCAAAATGCTAAAATATGGCAAGAGAAATCAGGCTTCCCTAGAAAATGTATTTCAGGAGCCATGATTTACCCTTGGAACTTCTATGACTATTAAAGAAAGAAACTGAATTTCTGCAGGGTATTTGTGCTTTGGCAGTCATTATTATAAAGTAAAATGTTTTGAAGAAACATCTGTTTAGTCCCATAAACTATAATGATTTTGGCTGGAACACAGGGCAAATGTCATCAAATAGTAATGCTCTTCTTTTCTGGAAGAAAAGTGATAATCTGCAAGTTATAAAACAGATCTATAATTACCATGAATCTCTAAAATACATCTCTGGCTTTTAAGACACAGTTTTCAGATCTTTGAAGTGCACTGATACACTATCTTCCACGTTAATTTACTAAGTACGTATAGTAGTTCTCAAAAGAGTATTAGCACGTTTGTGTGCAAAACACGCAGCCTGAGGGGTCTTTTATGGCAAGTGGAGACGTTTCCTGGAGATTTAGTTACTGGTGGAGTAACACTTTATCATGTTCATGGAACTACCTGGTAACACAACCTGTGTCAGGTTTCACATGGCATGGTGCTCGCAGTCTGTCTTCCAGAAAATTACTTATTAATATCTAAAATATGTCTGTTCTGTGATTTTTTTCCTATCAAGTACCAAAAGTGGTTTTGGTATCCCGGTCCATGATTCCATAAAAATTTTGTTGATGGGTATTTATAAGCTGGAGTTGACTGAAATGTCTGAAAAGTGAATATCCTGAAAATATCAAGAAAAACTGTGGTGAATTTTTAATAGGAATAACTATTAGGAAAGAAGTGGAAAAAAAAGCAACATGGAAATTGATGACCTACCATATCCTGTTAAAAAACTCTGAATATTGTTTTTAGGTTTTTGAAGCTACAAGCACGCATATATATACAAATATGTGCTATCCTCAAAAACACAATAATTGATTTCAAAATGTCACACTGTACACCCTTTGTGATTACTCTTTGTTCTATATGTTACAGCAATACTCTTAACAGCACTTGAGGTATCTCTTTGGAAATTTATAGGACACCTTCAAAGAGCATTGTTTAATGTTTACTGTTTCCAATGAAATGGCTTGGAAAATGCTGAGTAATGCAAATACCCAATGCAAATAGGTGTGTGTAAGAGTTAGTGCATCCCACTAACTGCACAGAGCCCGAGGAGTCGTGCTGGAACAAAGAACCTGGCAGCCACAGCCCCAAGCATCTGTTTGGCATACAGCCAGCAATGATGTGGTACATATTCACATCCTGAGGGAGAGACAGAGATAAAGAAAAAAAGGACAGGAAACAAATTACCTCTCTGAAGGGAGAACACTCAAAAATTCACTTTAACCCCTCTGTTAATTAAAAACTGTGGTCAGCAAAGGTAATTAGTCAAATGACTTTACTTATCAAAAATTTTGCAAACAATAGGGTGAATTAAGTTAAGTGACTTCTGTGAGATGTTTCTTGCTTAAGAAAAAACCAAAGAAAACGAAGTTTGGTTCCTCCCCCTCAGCTCCCAAATGTATTTTGATGAAGGAAAACATTTTACGAGAAAAATTTTACAGGTAAAAGTAAATTGAAGTCATTTGTTTATAAGTAAAGTGGAGGAATCAATAAGATGTATAAAATGACTGTTTAAAAGCTTTGTCCATAAACCAGGTTCTGCCATGAATTAGTTATCAGCTATTCTGATCAAGAGCACTTCCCTTGAGATACCTGACATTTTCAAGATGACTCTTCTCTCTAATGGGCAAAGCCCAAGACATCCACTGGAAAAAGTGAGATTTGACATTACAGGGAAAAGGAATTTGTGTCAAAATGCTTTTGGAGGGATTTCTGAAAATACGGTTATTTCCCATTTTCCTTTCTTGTGACACAAGTAGTGTTTTTTAAGCTCAATCATTTTTTTTTCACAGTCCACCAAATCTGAAGGTAGCTTAAGGACCAGTGCACTAAGTTGCTAGGACCCCTGCTTGTTATTGTTTCATGCTAATTCACAATAATTCATAGGGACAGCAGTAGATTTTGCACAAACCAGGGACCATTCACAACAATTTTGAAGATGAGATAAGACAATGTCATGATGAACTGTGCTTTTTCATCAGGATACAAGTCTAGAAAATAGGTTCTGATCCATAAGATACACTAGTACAGACATAGTTTCAAGTTCCTCTAGCACTTAAAGATTATGTATTTTCTTTATAGCAGTATTTTCTTCATCAGTTATCGGGAAAGCATATGAACACTGAAAACATACTAATGATTTGAGCCTTATGTTGGGTATCACAAGGGTTGGCTGCTGCACATACAATGTATAAATCCCAGCCTGTTAATGTGTGTAGCAGGGAAACAGGGGACAAGACTGTTTTCCATATGTCTCTTCAGACTCCAATAGTCTCATGATGTTGCTCCTTGCAACTTTTCTCTGCAAGACATATTACAACATTCTGCTGACACACTCCTAAAGCTTAATGGACATCATGGTCAAAATCTCCCAGGAAGCCTGTATGTGTCAAAGCCAGGTGTCCTGTTCTAGTCCAAGAGTTTGGCTGCCCTTCCTTTCACCAAATCTACCAAAATCATGTTAGTCTTCCTCCTTGTTGCAGACAAGGGACAGAGTTAGCTGAGACATGTAAAAGCATAATTTTTGCTGGCAATTGATGTTTTCCAGAAATATGTGTATCTTCCCTATATGTCATATTAGTATATCAAAAATAAATCGTCTATGAGCAGATCATGCTTAGTTTCATGCCAGTCCATCTGTGGTCCACACATGGAGACAGGGGTGCTAAACAGAACAGATGTCATTGGAAATAGAAGTCTCTAAACATATGTTACATGCGCTTTCATTGAAAGACTGAGTTATAAAATGTCTCTGACTTTTCTAGTATTACTTTATTCTATATTTCAGGGTGAATCACAATGTCCTTGACTGCCTGTGTTCACAGCAAAATCTTCAAAACCTTCATCTGTCTGTTTAATGAAGTTATTCAAAAAATCTTTCTCCCATCTTTTTGTCTTGGGTCATTAGGACAATAACTCTCAGACCTTTCTCATCTAAACCTGCAAGGGCACAGAGAAGGACAATGCATCCTGGTTCTTCATCTCTTTGCAGTGATCATTAGGGGAAAATTAACTACAAATAGTAATAAATAAAGCATTTTTACACTATATTTTATGTGGACTACTGGAAGTAAAGCTGGAACCTGTATCCGGGGTTATCATGAGTAGGTGTCTTTACATACCCAGTGGAGACATTAAAATCTCTCTGGGGGAATTCCCTCTCTGCAGAGCACTCGAGGATATTTAGGCAACTAAGTGCCTAAATTGAGGCTTATATCTGACTAAAGAACGAATTAAGCCTATATCTCTGTGTCATATTGTGTGGAGATTGGTGCAGAGACCTGTATTCTGGGTTTGGTTTTGCTGTTGCATGTTAGCAGTTCATCACCGTTCTTGTCATAGCTGGAGCTAGTTGGGAACTGGAGCAAAGTCCTGCTTGTGAAGTACTTTTCTACAACTAAAAATAAAGTAGCTGAGCAGTACAATGCTTTCAAGTGGTTTTGGAATAATTGGATATTCATAATCAACATAAACATGATTTATGAATTTGAGAAAAATCAAATAGATACCTAGCATTTCCTGTAGACACAAGGTTTCACTCTAAGATAGAAACTTCATTCTTTTTCTCCTTCTGTATTTTACATCAAAATAGCTATCTTGAGGGACATGACAAGAACAACAGCATCTTTACAATCCCTTTAGTTAGAACATAAAGCTAGTTGCTAAGCATCTATCATTGATTTATTCAAATCTCTATTAGGTCAGTTACTTCTATCAGGAAAACCAGCCACTAAAAGATGCATTCAAAATTAGAATTACAGTTTAAGTGGGTTTATTTACATCCTGGAATCTTAGTCTGTC
This sequence comes from Daphoenositta chrysoptera, assembly GCA_013397915.1. Taxonomy (NCBI): domain Eukaryota; kingdom Metazoa; phylum Chordata; class Aves; order Passeriformes; genus Daphoenositta; species Daphoenositta chrysoptera. The sequence goes on from VZRO01006233.1 coordinate 24,641, forward strand.
TTTTTCCTATTGGTTACATAGTGCTTGATTTTATTGTATAAAATGTATTAAAATTTATCTGACTCCTCACTAATACCAAAATATGAGAATGAGCCCCAAGCAAATGTTTCTGATAAATTTTACATGGTCAGGAAGAGATGTTCCTCACCCAACTTAAGACATCCAGGGTCTTGATTCATTCACCCACAGAGACAGCCCATGACTCTATAAGATGTCCCTGGAGATCCACCAAGTTTACTTGGGGCTTCCAGATAAGACAGGGAATGCACAAGGCACTCAAACCTTTCCAGAGACTGTCATACAGGGTTCAGCTTACAGATCAAGGTACTTAAATATTTATGTCTACTTTATAGACTTTAGAGTCATTATAGTCTAGACTTTCTTTATAGGAAATAGCAATATATGAAATTGATACAGCTATTGAAACCCAGTTTAGTTAATTTAAACATCAGTTCACTAAATTTGTTTTTACTGAAGAGTACTTTAAATGCCTCTAGGGATGCCACTGTTTCAACTAAGCTCTAGTGAGTTTAGATATCATTACCAAGACAGGGTCATCTAGCTCTCCTGAGGTTCTCTAGGGTACCCTCTCTGGCCTATGGCTGCCACTGCAGAAGACCTTGAGTCACCTGTAGGTCTTTCATCAAAATTATTAACAACACGCCAATGTCTTATAAACCTTTGGGCATCTCAGCATACACTTCAGAGACTACATTTTGAAAATGGAAACACACCCCATCTTGCCTGAAGTCTCAAACATTGTAGTCACATAAAAGTGTGTGTCTGAACGTCCTTTCAGAGTTCTTCTGAGCCTGCAGTAAGGAAATGTAGCTGTTTAGCAGGGAATGGACAGACAAAATTAATAGCAATTTTTAAACTATACACACACACACATAAGCAAACTTCTGCCCTCAAAGAAAAAAACCAGCAGTTAGGCATTTACTAGCTCATAAACCTAAGAAATCATAGCTTCTAGAATGCTTAGACACTTAGTTCCATCATCAATCATGACTGTAGAAATTTTTGACTATATTGTCTTCTTTAGCAGATATAATTGTTGCCCAGGTATAATTAATGCCCAGTAACGATCATATAATTGCAGGAGTCCATTCCTCTCATTGAAGCATAGTATAAAGAAGTTCAAGATTTACTGAGACCAAGCTGGCTCAGCCTTACTATGGTGCACAGGATAATCATATATCGGAGGGACAATTTACGTCGATGCTTTGGGAACAATAGACACAAAACCTGTAAATTCCACAATCTCACTTTCCCTCACTCCCTCCTAAATCCTTTTCTCAGCAATGAGCTATATGCAAAAGTGCAGAGCCCCGCTGAATCTTTCTCTTTCCTAACATATAATCATGGCATGGGGGCTTTATCCTGAATAACTTTTTCTTTTAAATAGATGAGTTATAGAGAGCTTTTCAACAGGTGGGAGAAATCCTTGCCTTCCATTTGGCTGATCAACAACTGGAGAAACAAATACAGAAGTGCTCAGAAAATTCGTGATGAAGAATTCTGTTTAATAATTTAGCATCAGGTCAGATCATTTTATTGACTCTGTCAGAAAAATTGTGAATTAATTGACCAGAATAACATGCATTAGTTAAGTATTAGATAGTACGTGCTACTAGGTTGCCATATGTAGTCTACCATTTGTACCATTAATTTACTGATGTCAAGCTGGACATGATTGTAAATTTTCCAGAAAATGTATTTCATTTTGCTAATATTTCATATCTGTCCTTATGAGAAACCTGTTCTGTCATAAGAAAACAAAAAAAATCCCTGTGTTTTCCCAGTGCAGTTGTATGCAAATGATTTCGGCTGAATGAATGTTCAGCCTTATTTTCTACAGTTTCAGATCACTGCCTGTCATCATGCAAATTTATTCTCAATGGGATTACTTGGAACTGTGCTGGTGAGAGCTGTATTTGTTCATTAATTTAGGTCTCATTAACCATGAATAGCTCGACAAGGATAAGAACAGATTATGGTCACTGTCCAATGTATATTAATAGTTTGTTTATTATGTAAATATAATTCCATACTAGTGAAATTTGATACTGGGCTAGTAATATAACCTAAAATTCAAACTCTGCTAGGAACATTATATAAAATTAATCCAGAAGTCTCTTAGACCTGAATGTGCTGTATTGACAATGATAACGCATAAAGCAAAATATATAATACACGTAAATTCTAGTCTGTATTTTGATATAAGGTAATCATCCAACCTTAATTAGACAATGTCCGTTTAGTTAGGAATAAAATACTTCAAAACTCCTTAATCACTGAAAAAATGTATCTACCAGTGTTCTAGGAGCAGATTAAGAAATTCTCGACACTGATTTATAGCATTGGTTTCAGGTTATTTCAGAAAATAACTGTACTGCTAATGATCAGAAACAGGTGATACATGATCTTTAAAGTTCACTACCTTGGAACTTATTGATTATTTACTTAGGTCAGCTTATGCCATTTTGCTTATTCAAGTGCTCAATTTATCTGACTAAACAGTGCAATAAGAACTAGCAAATTTAAATATTGACAAGAAAATATATGGTGTGACACTTGTTGTCCAGAATACCAAAATATTAGAACTTAAACACTGATGCTCTGCCTCCATGGGTCAGTTCTAAATTCAGGCTGAATTTTGCGAAAAGCTAAATTGAACTTAACTTTCAAATGTGACCAACTACCAATTCAAATCCTTCCATGTTCCACAATTTCCCAGTCACAGATGTAAATATTATTTTTAAAAATGTGGCAGAAGTTTTATTCACTTACTCAACTAACTTGAGCTGACCTCAAGCATATAATTACAAAGATAATTGGGATAAGGCTTATTATTGGGCAACAATGTCTTCCAAAGGCACTCCCAAATGATTTCTCTCCCTGTCTTTCCACACCTTCTGTTGGTAGGTACTTGTTCCTGCTTGTGTATCCAGCTTGTCCCTCCCTGGGCTTTGCCAGCTTAGTTCCCAGGAAAAGAGGGAGGTGGAGACATTGCAACAGACCCTGGACAGGGGAAAAATGTTCTAAAGTTGGCCCTTGAGAAGTAAGGACTATAAAGAGAGCTAGACAAACAGTGAGGGATGGGAGCAACATGCAGAGCAGAAAGGTGAGGAAAGTCTTTTTCCAAGGTAAAATTTATAGAGCATAGCCTGAAACTTGCAAATATTAAAGCCCTGATCAAAAAGTTTCAGAAAAAAATTGAAAAATTTGTGTTCTTCCTTCTGCTTTCTGGAGGAGATCTGAGGAAGGGATGTCCCACTATCTCTGTGAGAGTGATTTAACATTGAAGAGTTTGCCTTGATGCTACCTCACACCTGTACACCTGAGAGACATGTAGGAAATATTTTCACCATGGCCTCTCACAGGACTCATTTTTACTTCAAGATCTGATAACCTTTTTTAGAACATGAAAGTATGATCACTTGTTGTCTTATTTAAACAAAACACTTCCTCAGAACTATAAACAGGGAGTAAGAAAATTTCTCTTGGCACACATACTCATATTCTTTGCATGAAATATTAATTCATTCACTGTTAGCAAATAAATGAAAAATTACTTCTTTCCTGCTAAGGCACCTGTCTCTGTTACATACCTGTGAAGCTGCATGATTTCAGTGGAAGCAGTCTGAACAGTGTCAAGATTGTACACAGGGATTCCTTCCAGGGGTAGGTCTCTTTACAATTTCAAATTGTTTCCTGCATGTGCCAGAAGTACTGTGAGCAGGATAGAAGTGTAGAATATGATTGAAGAGAATCTAGAAACAACAGACAAAAAGGTCTACATATGTACAGCTGGTTTACAGAGCATAATATGAATTCTTAGGGGAGAAAAGCCATTCAGACTTTCCCGTCTGAAGTATTCCCAGTGTGAGGAATTATAATATTAATTTTGCTTTTAAACACACTCGTTGCTTCATGCCTCACATAACTGGTGATGACTAATGCCACAATACTTCTGTGTGTGTGATTGTTCTTTTGCAATATCCTAAAAAATCCTAGGCCAGTGCAGTTTGCATAGTGAGAGCTATGAAATGTTTGAGTGGTATTGTCAAAGTAACCTCAGTAGGTTTTAACAGTTCTGGAAAATTGTCTGGAATGCAAAAGCCAAGCTTGCTTCCTTTAATGGCTTCAAGTGCCCTCTGGCAACCCCCTTGCTATCAGAGGGTAGTTTACTGGTATAGAGATAGCTCAGGATGACATCAATACCTTTCAAACAGCGCTGAGATAATGTTGAACGGAATTCTTTTGAAAGCTGTGAAAACAAAACAGCATGTCTTGCTTCATAAGTTATGTAACTACTTATTACTACTTATGACTTTTCACACACATACCTTGCATCAGCTTTTATATGTGATGCAAACTGGAGGAGAATTCAAACCTGGCTTCTTGAATTTATAACTTTGCATTGCCTCTGAACATAAAGTTTTGAACTGAAAATCAGCAGGTTTTGACAACAGTTAGGGTAAAAATACTCTTTATTCCTATCTATACTGTAGCTGCACCTACAATGTGGTTATAGCACACCACATTATGCTAGGTACTATTCTGCTTAGATAGTACTTACGGTCTAGGTTGGAATATAGCTAATTTTTTTGTCAGAGAAATAAACACGGTGCTAAGGACGGATTTGTGGTGCAATTGTCAGGCTGCAATAGGGTCAGTTGTCTGAACAGTCTGCGTTGAGTATAAACTGCTAACTGCACTGTGCTGGTCTGTCTTAAATCATGCAACCACCATTAGACAGAAGCAAAGAGGTTAAAATTTAAATAGGAATCTACTTATCAAAGCTTTCTTCATTTCCAGAGGATGACACAGTTCAATCTTTGGTTTGTTTTGTCATGAGTGGATTTTAATTGCCGGTGTAGTCACTTTTCTTAACATACAACTTATCACAATGACTCTAATGCTTTTATGATAGCCATCATAATTGCTGGAGATATCTTCAGAAGTCATTCACATTCCTCTGAGCTGGAAAAATTCCAGAGTTTGTATTGTTTTGCCATGAGAATAGCTATAAAAAAAGTGTTATCTGGTGGAAACATTTCCTCCTCTGTTTGAACTTTAAAATTGTTATCTGATTAGCTTGCTGTAAATTGCAGAGGTAAATTTGACGCAACACGCATAGCACTCTGATCTTTAGTGGTCATTCGAATTACAAATGCACACAGTGCTGGCTCCTGACCCTGCTGCCACCTGAGAAACTGCTACTTGCTATTCTGCTGTGCTGATACCCCACTCTGATAGCAACCAGGCTGACACAAATGAGGAGACGCTTAAACTGCCAGGCCTGCAGTTCACAAGCAGCTGGTTTTTTCATGAAAATTCATTGCTGTTAAAAATAAGTGAAGCAGTTTGCTTGTTGAATTTGCCTCACCAGTAGGAACCTATCAGTTGATATTGCCCTATGCTAAGCTTGTAAATATCTCTTAAGGGGCTTAGAAAGAGTGAATGATCTGGCTAAGGGATAGCTGGCTTAGCTACATATTTCACGACCCAATTCTCAGTCTGGCCCTGACCTTTTTCAGGAAGGTTTAAATGCCCTTTGGATTCCAGCTGTTTCAGCTTACTAATTACATCAAAGTGCTGACTTTAATTTTTCACTTACCTTTTGTGCTTGCACACATGAAACCCATGTTGTGCTGCTGGTTTGAGGAGGTCTCACACAATGGCTGTCCACGGCTTTGTTGCCTACACCTTTTTAAAAGGAACTCTCCAGACAAGGTAACCAAGTACTTTACTGGGAAAGCTCTGCAAAACATCAGACATTTTGAACCACATTAACTTACGGATTACTGAATCCGCGTGCTTTCATTGATTATGTTCAGGTTGCAAAGAAGCACTGAAGAGAATATACCCCTATCGATGCTGACCAAGCAGCCTGAAGCAATGAATTTGTAAGTGTCTGTCATGCCCTTGTTGCATCAAGACAGTAGCTGTGCATACAAACTTTTTGTCTGTGCAGAGAAACTTCAGTGGCTAATTAATTAATATTCCTTTTTCTTTCTTACATATCTTATTCTTTCTCCTTTGCTACCCCCAGCTTGTGTAAACCAAAAAGTCATAATTCTCTAAAGACTTTGCAGTCTTATGCAATGTGAGTGATTTGGATGTTCAAACAGCAGATTACAATAATCTGGGAGTGAACAAGCAGGAAAACATTGACAAGTCATGTTGATGTAGCTATTTATGTCAATAAAAAATTTTGATACTGGGAACAGAAAAAAACATTTAACAAGCACAGAATTTACATATAAAACTGGTTCTGGGAAAATGTCTTTGACCAAAATACAAAATTATGTATAAAAAGGACTAAAAAAGGAAAATACTATTAAGAGGGAAGCATTCACATGTCGAGAAAAGTGGAGGGCTAAGATTGAAATCTTAATGCATTTCTTGGTACATTAAAGCTCTGTTTTTAACAGTTTTCAATTACTTGATCATATAAATTTTCCCCTAATGGGGACTTTGCCTCAAGAAGTGCAAGGATAGATTTTTTTTTTCTAAATAAAAAACTATTTCACAATTTGTTTTATTGTTCACTGGGTGGCCAAATATCCTACTCCTTGCATATTATTTAAACATTGCACCAAAGGCAGAATATTAATTTTCTTGTAATTTTAAAATCATATTTATCACTATCATATATGAATATTTCACAAATTGAGGAGTTAATCTTGGAAATGTTTTAACAAAAGGAAGAGAATGATTTTATTTTTAGTGCATTAATTCATTGGTCTGCATATTACAAGATTAAATAAGGGTCAAATAATTTTACTAATTTAGGGTGCCACTTTAAACAGTCCAGGACTTGTTATTTCAGATAAATTAGCACTGTTAAGCACTCTAAAATCTCAACATACAGCTCAATGAAACTCAAGAGGGAGGTGCTAATGATCAGTATTTCTCCAAATCTGTGATAAGGATATTATCACATTCAAGGTGGACACTTGAAAAATTGAAAGTATGAAATTAGACATTGTCTGTTAGAGGCTTGCACAGCACTGGAGTTTTTGGAGGCTTGGAGTCCCCAGGATTCTCTTAATTTAATTCAAGACAGTCACAGATCTTCAACTCGTATTGTTCTTTATTTAGTAAATAATGAACAAAGCAGCTTCTTCAGTAAACAAAGTTGCAGATCCCTTGGCTGCTCAGTCTTCAACCCTGAATCACCTCCGCAGCTATCTTGAACACTGAATGAGGTTGAAAAATAATGACTGTGATATCATTAAAGACTGTCAGCACCAGCAAACACACAAAAGAAATTAATTCAAATTGTCCAGAAAAATACAATTTTGGTATTTCTTAATCTTAGTTTACAATCTTTTGAAATACCATAATTATACTTGGCTATGTTTTGAAATAGAAGTCTAATATTGCAGGTTAGAAAAAAAAATAAACATCTTAAAGCACTTTCTATCCAACAAAACATCTGTTTGGTGACCAAATATTGATGGTCACTTTCATACTTTGCATGTCTGAAATAACTGCATTTTTTAATCTAACTGGAACCACATGAGTAAGAATATTTAATAGATACAGAAGTTTCAGCAGAAACTGTCCTCTTGTCTTCCATTACTGGACACATACATTTAGTGTTTGTTTATTCTATTCTAAGATCCAGTTGTCATTTCTTTCTTTAACCTTACTGTCCTTTCTAGTGACACAAACTCATTGAGCATGAACTCGTCAATGAGAAAAAATACTAGGCGTTCTAAAATTCCAATTAGGTCATTAACACATCAATTCAGAAAAACTTTGGCCTGTTTTATATGTTCCTTTGTATTATGTCGCCCCAGTCATATGCGCTGATATCTTTATTCACCTTACCTGCAGTTTTTAAAAAGTTTGTATGTTTTCTAGACTCTTTCTCTTTTCTCTAGAGTTAATGTTTTACTCGCTTCCTCCTGTTGCTGTCATATAGATAGCGTTTACACTGCCCAGGTGAGAAATCAGATTCCAGTTGTCATTGCATTTTCCTTGGCTTATTTATTGCTTGTATGGGTTGAAGAATTCAATAATAGCTCCAGTTTCCAAACTTCCTGCAAAGGATTTGAGAACAATTATATGAATATTGACCATATAATTCTAGATCTTGTCCTAACCCTAATGGATGCATTGGATAGCATCCATTAACCTAAATATGTGATAATTCGATAAATGATAATAGAAATAATACTAATTTATAAGCAGTGTTTTGAAAGCACAGTAATGATTTATGGTCATAACATTATGTTTCCAGCCTCACTGAAGTGCATAGAGTTTAGACTTGTATCAAGTGTTATAGAGACAATGAAAGCTCAGTAGCCATTCAGATTGCACTCTGGCACATTCTGTAGAATAACCATATTTTTCATTAAACAGATATTTTCAAAGAAAAATAATTCCCCCAAACAACATAGGCATATGGTTAAACTGATAGAGAAATAATCTCTCCCCCATACCCTTTCATCTCCTTTTTCCTACTCTGGATAACACATCCTTGTTCTGTCTTGTCAGGTGAGGCTGAAAGAAGACTAAAACTGAACTTCTAAGGCCATGATGGGACAGCTGGGGTTTTTTTGTCTCTGCTCTTTCATTACTTGGGAATAGGACACAAGCAAGATCTGACACGTAAGAAAAAAATTAAGATATGACTCAAGACCTTGCTAAAGCTGACTGAGCCAAATTTTCAACTTCCAGGAAGCTCAGAAAATTCCTGGCACATTTTATGAGGGAGTTCCCCTGATTTTCAAAGACTCTTCTTCCTTGTTATAAGCAACATCAGAACTGAAAAGTTATGAAACTACTCTGGAAAATGTCTCAATAATTTCGATCACAGAGGAAGCAGGAAGTTGTTCCAGACATCTCATCAAAGAGGAACAGATAAATATCAAGGCTCACAAGATCATTTGAAGTCTATCCAATACTACTTTAAATTAAAGATTTTTTCTATTACTTCCTAAAGCCAAGTGATGTCTGCAGAGAGGACAGGGAATCAACTGCCTGAGGTCTAATTTCATCTCTTTGATGTAATGTTGGGAAAGCTTTTCTACAGAATAAAGGCAATATCTTCATCACAAAAATATTGTTATTTAGAGGTGAGTGCCTACAGCTGGTATTCAATTTCCCCATCTTTTGTACCCACACTGGAAAACAAAGCATTTTCTGATATTTAATTTTATTTCTAAAGCATTAAATTTCATCTCTGTATGCAAATGCTCCTCTGAACAATCAGGTGACCTTCTATGATGAAGTGACTGAAATGGTTGACAGGGGAAGCCTGAAGTATGTCCTTACCTTCTGTAAGGCCTTTGATGGTCCCACACAATTTCCTTATCTCCACAGTGAGAGACATGGATTTGAAGGGTGGACATGGATGTGGTGGATAAGGAATTGGCTGAAGGGACACAGAGAGTTGTTTTCAATGGCTGTCGGTCCAGTGGGAGACCAGTGACGAGTGGTGTCACTCAGAGATCTTTATTGGAAATAGTGCTCTTTAATATCCTTATCAATGACAGACAGTGAGATCAAGTACCCCCTCAGCAATTTTGCATATGGCAGAGAGCTGAGCAGTGTAATCGACACAACAGAAGGGGGGGATGCCATCCAGGGGGGCCTGCACAAGTTTGACAAATGGGCCCGTGAGAATCTCATAAAGTTCAACAAGTCCAAGTGCTTTTCTTCTTGATCAGATCTACAACAATTAACTGTGATTTCTCTGATTTCCTGTATATTTTGATCCAGGAAATTCTGAACAGAATTATGGCTGTACTAGTCTTGATATAGCAGTCTTGAACCCACAATGCACTGCACCAGTGAAATTTGTTTTTAAACACATACACTAGAGACAGGCTCTCTAGATCAACTGAAACAAGGCTGTTCAACACAGGAAATATGAGGTCCTTTCCTTTTGTACATTGAAGATCAAATGCAAGATAATTGCTAAGTCAATGAGTGTGTGTAGCATCTGTTTACTGAGGATTTTTTTCTGGCCAGACTTCTGCCTGACCAAAACACTAGACAAATTTTATCCTCCCAATACAAAAGAAATTTTGAGGTGCAGAAGAAGATATATTTGGGTAAAAAATGGGTTAAAGAAGTCCTACCTGTGAGATCTTCCCCAGAAACCCTGCTATTGTCACTATTATTGAGTTGGAGAGTGACAGAAATTTATACAGGAAGCATTTCAGTTTAAACTACTTGCACTCTTATTCTGGTACTTAGAATGGCATAAAGGAGCATCTTACAATGTGGAGAGACAGCATACCTCCATGACAGAAAAGTTCTAGGGGAATTTGGAGCCTTAAGAGATCACAGCAAATAGTGGTTGATGAAAGAATGCAGTTTCACTGTGTGGTGTAGCTTTAAAATCATAAATGTGTTTTATGTAGAGAAGAATGCATGAATTCATCCTGATCTTCTGAATTAATTTATGCCATTAACAGAGAGTCAGACATGCTCCTACAAAAGGATGGTGATGAGGGACTGGGAATACTTGCTGCATAGCTGTGACTGAGCGGTGTTTTAACATCAATGCTACAAACATTGAGCCAGATGTATTCAAGGCCTTGCCTGTGGCTTGATGACACATACCCTTTTCACAACAATCGGTGGATTTGTGGTAACAATCAAAAGGCATTTAAAATGCTTGGAATGTGGTTTAGAAACCCGCCTTGGCATCCCGCTTTTCATGTCCTAGCATAAATGCCTCAACTGTTTTTATTGTTCTGCAACTGCTCATTTATTTTGAAAGAAGGAGCTTGGCCTGCAGTATTTGCATTCAACAGTACTTGAAACAAGACATTAAAGTATTTTTTAATTATGCCAGTGAAATATTTCATATGAATAATGCCAACAGCTGGGTCAAACCTTTTGGTTTTGAGTAAGAGTTTATTCCAGGCTTGCTAACTGAGAGGTTCTTTTTTTAGAGAAAGTTTCTGATAAACTGCCAGTTTGGAAATATATTACAGAACAGGAATGTCTTTTCAATTTGCGTTGCAGTTGTACCACATTCTTTATGTATTTCTGATTTTTTGCCCTTATGACTCTATCATAACAAATTACTGCACAACTGATGAAATGGCACAGAACTACTTTCAATAAAATCAAGAAAAGAACAATGTTAATGTGAAACACATTTAGAAAGAAATTACTTCATTTTGGTGGAACAAGACAGAAACAGACTTATAGATCTATGGATAGACAAGGTATTACCGCATATGTTTAAAGATAGATCAATTGATTGATTGCTCTTTAGATCAGTAGGTCAATAGACAGAAGGATTGAAAATCCATCTGTTACTGAACAGCTTGTCTAATTTTAAAAATCGAGTACAGCATTTTTAGCTTTGAAGAAGCAGCCAATAAGCTTTCTCTCCTCTGGGATGCAGTTTATTTGGCAATTATTGACTAAGAATAATTTTCTAGATCTTAGTAAGAAAGAAATCAGTAAAAGGATTGTGAACCATATCAAGATGACAGACTAATTTGCTTGATGCCAGAGGGAAGAAAAGTTGGGTTAAACAGCTAAACTTTAGCCAAAGCTTTAGTGGATAATCTCTCCTCTATCACAAGAAAAAACCCAAAAGAGTTTTCATGTTTGAACATTTGAATTAACTTATTAGCCAGTGAAACTCATCTGCTTTTGAATCAGAGGATAGGTGTGGGGAGAACCACTGCTGTTAATCACACTGAGATATGAAGCCAACCCAGTTGGCTTTGGAGCAATGGAGCCAGTGAGCCTGGGAAGAGCTGCAGAAGTTCCTGCCACCTGGTGCCAGCTCTTCCTCTCTTGCCGGGGAAAGTCTTCTGCTCATGTAGCAGGTATTTAGCCCAGCATAAAAAGGAAAGTCAAAATAAGTACCACTTCAGGATGCTACACAAGGCTTCAAAACACCAAGTTCAGCTCTTGCCCATGTTCAGTAAGTCTCTGTAATAAAGGTGAGAACTTCTCATGGGAAGGTGAACAGCTGTGAGTGGGTCCAGTTGCAGCTGTTCCAGGAATCTTATCTGTGGCTTAGGCAGCCCTAACAACCCACACCCTCAAACCTTTACTGATTTTAGTTTTTTAGTTGTTGTGATCAGATCCAGCCAGAGTCGAGGAAATTTATGACACCTTTTCGTATGTTGTTCCTGGCTTCCTAGGAAAAACCTGTGTCAGAGTTATTGTTATTATGATTATTATTACTAATATTAGAGTATCTTTTGATATACTATCAAGAATTATGCACTGACTGTATCTCTTCCAAAGTCTTCAAGATGGTTGGAACACATCCAAACAACTTCAGCAAACTCCAAACACTATGTAGTCTCCAATTTCTACGTAGCCTGTTCTTTAATTCTTTTAAATGTAAGAACATGCCTACTTTTTTCCCTCATTGCATCATTCATTTACACAGGAACTGAGTTTGCCTAGTTTTTCACAACAGACACTGTCTCAAACCGTTTTGATTCAGTAAGTCATTTTTTTGGTTTATTCTGTGCCCAGCTCATAGATTTTTTTCCAGTGTGGGAAACAGTAGAACCAGTAACTTTAAAGTCGCCCCTTTTCATAATATTTATATTTGTTTTCCCTTAGGGAGAAAATTTCTTTCTAAAAGAGTCTTAGTCTCTTTGTCTGTTGATGCAATGGCTGTGATTCTGTGCAGAAGACAATTTTTGAACGATAAAGTGTTGGACCAGTTTCTGAGTCTGCAAACAGCATTGACTGTGATTTGACCTAAATAATTTATTTCAACTATCCCCTAAAATTTTAAAAGTTAGTGTGACATCTTTCCATGAAGAGTATGGCATTTAATAGTAACAACTGGGAAAAATAACACCCAAACCAGTGTTGCATTTTTTTTTTTAAATTATGTCAGAAATATGGACTATTTCAGAAATGGACACTATCATGTTATCACCACACTCATTATTTCAGTACCCTTGTGGTAGAAATAGGAAAGGAGAAAGTTCTGTCTGCATTCCTTCCTTCTGCGCTATTCCTATTTAACACCTTTTTGGGCATGAGCTTGGCTCCAAGTACCTCTTAAGGGCATTATTGTAGATAGTGGAGGAAATTATCTGTAAAAATCTCACTCTGATGGAAAATGCCATACAGATGAAATTCAGTTTCTTGGTAAGTGAAGTTATTAATATGAAAGGTATCATGAAATTATGGACTGAAAGAAGTTGTAGATTGAAGATATAACACAAGCGATATAAAATGTTGTTGTGTGTCACCTGGAAACCAAATCAGGAATATTTTTAACTATATGAAATAGTTCTGAATGGTTCTTTAATTATCTGAAATATCCGAAAACAAATTACAAGAGAAGTATCTTTGAAATAGGAAAGTAGTAATTCCTTCATTTAACATACCTACATACATGCTAAAATTACTAAGTGTCATATAGCAGACATCCATACAGTTTCCAGACAGGTAAATTAAGAACTTAATAAAAGATATGTTTTATTCCTTCTAGAGCATTGTAATTTTTAGACATGCTGTTTTCTTACGAGGTGTGATGTGAGAGCCTTCAGTGTACCTACCTCAAGGACTTCACTTTTTAAGAGTGATCTGCAGATCATTTTAGTTTGTTTGATGCCTTACAGTTCCCTCAGACTTCTTTACTCATAGAGTAGAAAGAAGTGTGAGACAAAAAAACTTCCCCTTTTCCCTCTGATCAGCTGGTAGATATTGACAAATGCTTTTATTTCTAGGATAAATACCTTTCTCAATGAAGAACAGGGATCCTTGTTCTTGTTCTTCCTCTGAGAATATTTTGATTCTCTCATAATCAGTTCAAAGTTGACTCTTCCATTGCACAGAAATGAACCGAATTTGAATGTCTCTAAATTCTCTACCATTTTGATTGTATTTTGTGTGGTATCTGCAGAGCACTAGGTTTAATGTGTCACTGTGATTAGTACCAGACCAAAGGAATCACATCCTGAGGCTGGCTACAAACTGGAATAACCTTTCTATAGTTTCTGGCACTGGCCTTTTCCAGGGAAATCATCAGTGTTGGTGCTGCTTAGTAACTGGACTTTTGCCAAAGCTTTTCTGTTTCCTTCCTCTTAGGCCAACTAAGTGTATTTTACCATAAATACAATGGAAAATGGTAGCTACCAATGATTTATCTTCCACATGTGGTTTAATAGCTACTTTATGCCTCTAAATACCTAATTTTTTTAACCACACTGCATTCTTATTTATAGGAAAAATATCACTCATGATGGCAAGATTATTGAAGTTGTGTATTAATGCAGTTTTTCTGACTAATTAAAGCACACAATTCTAGGAATATAGTCTAAGAAACTTGATCCAGCCACTGCAGCACTTCATGAGAAATAGAACAAGGCTGCCTCTTCAAAGCTATATCCTTCATTTATTTCTAATTTATAGGTCATATCTTTTACCATATATTAAAGTGTCAATTTAAGTAAGTTCTCCTTGAAAATAAGTAACTCTCTGGAGGTCTAGGGAACCCTTGAGAATGGCTCTTACTAGAAGTTTTAGGTAACACTGTTCTGGCAATGACTTTATAGGGGAAGACAGTTCCAAATCAGTTTCATCAATATAACAGGATTAGATGCTCTTGGTATTTCTCTCCAAATGCTGAAGAAAGAAGAGAAAAAAAAAAAAGTAGTATTCCAACAAACAATGAGAAATTACACTTTGACTTCATATTAGGCAGAGAAGTGCAACCATACGCGATATAAAATCCCTGGTAATGTTAAACTATGATTAATGGCAACCTACATAATGGTTGAAGTGGCTTTCTTTTCTGCCTCATCTTTGATTAGTACAGACACACTGTCTACTGCTGCCGGAAATGACTCATTTAACAAGATCACTCTTGTTTACTGTCCTTTGCCAAAGATCTAGTTAGGTTTCGGCTAATTACTTACATTAATTTTATGTAGTTATTCTGGAATCGTAACTTTATCACACGGTGACTACAACCTAAAGTCTATCAAGTTACTGGATAAAGTTCACAAGTGGAGAAGCTTAGAAGCTGAAAACACGCTTCTTGATTCAATAGTCTACTGTGTGCATTTGGTTCTAAAGTTTTCATTTACCAGAAGTGCTTTCCATTTCTAGAAACAGCTGTCATGGTATCAGTTCGAAACACGCCTCAAAGTTACACAAGTAAGTTTACAAATATTGAATGTCAAAAGAAGAAG
Source organism: Daphoenositta chrysoptera (assembly GCA_013397915.1). NCBI lineage: Eukaryota > Metazoa > Chordata > Aves > Passeriformes > Daphoenositta > Daphoenositta chrysoptera. Next base: position 39,808 of record VZRO01006233.1, read on the forward strand.
CGAGATATGATGTACTTTCTGATTAAAAGACTGAAAATTATACACAGAAAATTTAACCCATTGTTTTATTTCTGGTGAAGTCAAGGGGTCTCTTTTTGTGTCAAGATTTCAGAATTGCCATCTTTCAATGTTAACTGTTGAAAGTCTAACACGTTGCTGAGCTTTTTGAAAGAAACCTGCTAAACCATATCTCTTTTATAAAGGGATCAATTAATGATTAATTGCTATGTCTGTCCATACAAAATCAACTGAATATTGCTTCTAAACACTGTGAAATCCAAATATACAAAAGACTGTCTGTCATGTGTAGTTTCTGAAAGGTATTTTCCACCCCCAGTATCTCCACATGAATTATCAGAACAAGAGCACTTACAGTGAAAGGATGTGAAAGATTAAGATTAATTCAAGTGTGTGGGCACAGTGCAACGGCCACAAAGCTCTGCATACTGACTGTTGTGTGAAATATGTAGCATCATACCTTCGTGTAACTCAAGCAGAAACATTCTACAACTGGTTTGTCATGCTAACATGACAGGGCAACACCTTGAGCAACCTTGCATTCTTGTCTTCCCTGACTAACAGGCATTCACTTACCATTTTACCACATGTGATTTCTCCTACTATCATTTGATTTACAATGAGGATATAAGGCTCACATGGTTTCTGCAGTCCCCATAACTCTTAGTGAAAAGACTTGAGTGCCATAAAACAATCTAAGAGCCTCAGGTTTAGCCAGAGGAGAACTTACAAAGCCAAAAAATAGGGGATATTAGTGTTTGCAGATGTGAATATGGAGCTCAGGCTCACTAATCTTCAACTGAAAAGATTGGACTGAGATATGAATTAATCAGTTAATTTTCAGCCAGAGCTATTCCGGCCCGCTAAACAGCTCAGAGAAACGGGGAGACCACAGACAGCCTTGGTGAGCATCCCTCCCCCTGAACTGAGATTGCTGTACTATATGCTTGAAGTACAGTACAAAAAAAAAAATCACTTTAAGCATTTTTCTTTGTCTTTAGGGATAAGTGATAATTTTGACTGTTAAAAGCTGGGCAATAACCATATTGTAGTGAATAATTCCTCTCCTATTCTTGCAGACCCGATCATTCTTTAAAAGTACAAAAAAAGTTCTTTTATGATCAGCTACTAGTTTCTCCACCAGAAAGCTGTTTCTTGTAGGATAGAGGTTAGTTAGTTTCCTCAAATGCCTCTCACCTGTAAATTACTTAGTATCCAGTGAAATGCAAATAAGGAAATCACTATTAGAGTGAAATTAGGTGGGATCATGGAAGCACAGCTGCTTCAGATCCAACTTCCAACATGTGTTATATGAAAAAACTTCTTTCTATTATGGACCTAGCTTAGTCCTTGTAGGTACATAAATTTCAGCTCAGCTTGAAGTATTGGTAAGGCCCTCAGAAAGTTTAAAAGTTACATAGAGAATATAGTGTAGGTATCCTATACAGCCAAAACCTATATTAAAGATACAGGACTTTGGTTTTCTTCCTTTGTGGTTCTGTACATTTTGGAGTTTGTCTTACTCTTCACATCCTCATTTGTGTTATGATCCACCTTTGCATAGTGGATTAGATAAAGTGAACACAAATGTGAAAGCTGACAAAATCTTGTAGGACAAAGAGATGTAAATAGCTAGTAAATACCACACCAAAAAAAAAAAAAAAAAAAAAAAAATTTACAGAAAAAGGGGGAGAAAACCTAGAAATCATGTTTTTCTCTTATATTGCTTTACATATTTATTTTTAAATGATTGTTTAAACAAAATTTGTGATTTTAAATTATGACCATCTTATTCATGTTTTTCAACTAGGTCTACAATACTTCTGGAAGGTCTAAGAAATATCAGTAAACAAGGAAAAGACATTAATGTATATGCACTTGCTGCAGTTATTTGTATTCTGAGCACCTGAATATTATAGTACTTTAAGGGTTCTTAATTACCCTCTTTTAATCATTGATTTCAAAGGTCTTTGAATTAGACTGTCAAATGTTGTATGAAAAACGTATCAAATTCTATTTTTTAAGTTATTTGAATACATAGAGTTAAAAAATTCTCCCAGGATATGGAGCAAATCTGATATACCTAATGCTGTCCATGAATGTACTTTGATTTAGCCAATTTTTTCTAAATGCTTCTTGATGCTATGGAGGGCTAGGTGTTGTTAAGATACCAGTGGTAGACTTTCAAAGGGTTTTCAATACTTGCTTTCCATTCCTTTTGAAATTCAAACATTTAAAGAAGGCTTTAATTCTAAGAAATTTCATGCAGTGGAAAACATAACTGTTGAGAAACAGACGTCAAGGCATGGCTTGTAGGGCTGTCAGGCTCCTAGCTGTGCACAGAGGAATTAAGAGATGTAGATTTGTACCTTTCAGGATATTAAAGTTCTGTGTTCCTAGCAAGTTGCCTAAACTTTCAAATTTTCTGATGTGGAGTCCTTGGGGCATGCATCAGAAGTGGACTACTCTTGAACATTCCAGTTCCTCAGCTGCTAGTCAGCCAAAATGGGTGAATTGGACAATATTCTGACAGAAATAGACACATGGTTTGGCAAAAGTTGTCTGAAACAGAATCATTACTGAAATACCTGGGTTTGACCACATGGGTATGTTTCCTTCGCCTAGAGCTTCCCAGGTGGAAAATCCCTCAGCCAAACACAGAGCTCCTCTAATCAATTAGACATGTCTCCTCAGAACAGCTGCATGTTTTAGTCCCAAATCTCTTGGATTGGAACCAATAAGCACATAGATAGTTTTTCATTTATTGCTATTTGAAAAGGAGGGGAAAATCAAACTTTCATTTTTTACACTCTTTTCAGAAACAGTACTGGTAAAACGAAATAGAAATTGGAGTTGCTGAGGAGATCACACTATTTATTCATTTGTTTCATTTACAGTGCCTAACACTTTATTTTTATTTTAAAGTGTACGTTTCAACTATGAAAGTGAGAGAAGTTGAAAGTCATTAATATTTTACTATATAACTTAATAGAAAAAAGAATTAGATATAACTAACTATTTTGAAGTGGGGAAAAAAAAGAGTAGTGAATCAGTTTAACAAGAGACTTAAAGCAAATGTGAGAATGGAAAAAAATCTTAATGGAAAAAAAAAAGAGAACTTAACTAGGAAAAAGCAACCTCCAAAAATTAGAAAAAAATTATAAGAATGATAATAAATGCCTCATAATGAAACTGTGTGATAAAAATTTAGTTTTATACAATTGTATCCCAGAAATTGGAGATGGCACTGTAATCAAATTATAACCCTTTAGGGTTTATGATCTTAATAAGTGTATATAAAGTGTATCCAGAAAAGAAAAAAAGTGATCAATTATTATATATCTTTTATGATGCACAGAAGGAATGGACTGTAGAGTCATATCAGAACAAGCTGAATGGCAAAAAACAGCTCGAGGAAAAAACCTATTAAAGTCTATCACTGGAACAGAAAGATTACACATAAGACTTTTTAAATGTAGAAAAATTAATAAAATCGTGTAAAAAGTGAAGTGCCAGTATAACTCTGTAAGTAAAATAAGAAATATGTTGATGTTTGATTATTGCTGTTATCAAAGGAAGAGAAGACCAGAATAATAGCAGAATTTAATGTTCAAGGCAATAATGAGAGATATATGCACATATCACAAATCTCACAAGCTACTAAAAATTAATGTGTTAAATAATATTAAATTGGGCTGAACAGGACACTCTTGGAAATTCGGAAGAAATGTTAAGTTTGTATTGTAGAAAATCCTTGATAATCTCATCAGTGACAGATCATTCTGGATAAAAACCAAGCTGAAAAAAGTGCCAATGAATGTTATCTAATAAAACAAAGCAAAAGAGAACAGCCAAAATACACTCACATTAAGCTCTTCAGAGTCAGAGACAATCTCAGTCATAACAATTTTCATTATTTACAGTGGAATCAAAATGTTGCGGCTAATAGTTCATTAAAATTTTCTTCATCAAAAAAAGAGGAAAGAGGAGTACTTTATAAGGCTATAATGGAAGATCAGAACAGAGAAGGTCTAGTAAATGTTTACTAGAAATATAAACCTTGCTCTTCCAGAAAGAAATCTCCTGGGTGGGGAACAATAACAGTGAAAAGCCTGTTAAATTACTAACAGAATTAAAAAAAAAAAAATAAACACAACTTTATTTTCAGAAAAAAGTTTCTGAAGAGAAGATGTAGCCATTTAATATGAATTTCCCACAAATCTTAGGTATAGACCCACTTGAAGAAAATCCATGAAAATCCCCACCTTGTGCCAACCTGAAAGGAAAATAAAAGCAGGTGCCTAGAAAGGGAAAGATCTTGAAATATCTTCTTTTCATTTAATGTAAGATTCTATAAGAGATTTAAAGGAATGAAAGAGAATATAAAACAGGCATAATCAGAAAATTGTCCCACTTAAGGAAAAGTATTTCTATGATTTTCTCTGATTCCCTGTTATAAGTATTCTTGTCTACACTGGAATATTTTATTAAATAGTTTTGAAATTGAATTTGATTTCTAAAATATTTTGTTTTATTAAGAGCAGCTTTGCATGCCATGACTTTCACTTAATAAAAAAACCCCAACAACTTGGAATCAAACGATGATGTTTCTTTCTCTGAAGAATGAGAAGGTCCTTGAAAGAATTCAATTTCCTAAAGTTATGAGTCCCACAATATTCTAAAGTAGGTTAATTTCAGAAAAAAATCAAGCCTTGTGAAGTAAAGGCAAATGCTGAAAGATCTTATGCCAAACATGCTGAGGTGCTAACATAGTTCTCCTATACATTTCTCTAGAACCTTTCATTCTCATAAGCAGCATTTGAATTCTGCAAACAGCAGTGGTGACAGGCATTAGAACTGAAGTCTCCTACCTACAGCTTACAGTAAAAATATTTGATTTTCTGACACTGTTCACTGCCACGAGATGTAGAAAAAGTACAGTTAGGCACTCATCCAGTTTAAAAAAATATGATGTTTCCAACAGCACACTTCATCCTCAGTGCAGTGGAAGATGACAGAAACACAGGAGCCACTGAACTACCATTTATTTAATGTGTTTCCACACAAGGAAATGTTCTACACATGTACTAAATACGTGATATGGATAGCATAAGGAACACTGTGACATATCTAGCATAAGGAATACTGCAGTATGTCAGATGAGATCTTTGGATATACAAACTGAAGAGTCTCAAGTGAGCCTGAGTTTCCTTTGCCTTTGCCCACCGTGGCATGCTGCTGCAGTTTTATGTCCAGTGGCCAGAGGAGCAGTGTAGCTAAGTGCAGGTCAAGAGTAACGTGTATACATTCAACAGGACAATTAGCCATGCATGTAACTTACCCAGACTTCTGGTTGGAAGATGGTTTTAAGGTCCATGTGGTTTACTTGTTCAGTGCACCATCTAGTTCAAATTAAAATTAGTTCAAAAAGCTCTGTGTTAGCCTACATTAGCAAAGAGAGTGAAAAAAAGATTTCAGTGACGTCTAAGCATTCATATTCTGTTCTTAAAGTGGGACAAATCTAAAGGTGAAAAAGAAAGCTCTGAGGTAATTTCTGTCTTTGGCACCATTTCTTCCTAACACAGTCTAGGTGATGTGCTGCTTTTTTCAAATGTAGATTTCTCTTCTTCAAATGTTGATATCTCTTACACAGTGATCTTGCTCCTTTGATGGCAGTATGTCATATTTTAAACAAATAATTATTTGTTTCTCATATGAACTTTGCTCTTCCTGATCTGTTTGGATTTTACATGGATGCCTCTGACCTATTAAAGCTTTATATGAGTCTATTATTAGATAAAATTGAAACTAAAAAGATAATTTGATGAAAACATAACTTAAAATGATTGGTTCCTCCCCAAACAAAAACACATGCTAAGAAATAGCATTTCTCCTTGGCACTTCAGATGTTGTTTGTTTATTTAATACATCAATGTTTTGATATTTCATTTTTACTGAAATCTTGAATTTATGAAATTTTAATTTTTGAATAAGTTATTGAATCCAAGTGTTTTTTTGAGAAATAACTTTGAGTAAGGCAGATTTAACTGGCACTTTCTATCAGGAATTATTTACTGTGTAGCGAGACACTTTCCTAAAATCACAGATTGCTTTATGTATTTATTTTAAGCAACTTTTCAGGTTAGATAAAAATAACGTGGCATTATCACTTTATAAGCTTTTTTTCTGCCATATTCTTCCAAATCAGATCCCTATGATGGATTCATTGGGTTCTATAGTCTTTAAAATATGTTGTGTGCACCCTGCCAACAGCAAAAGAGACTGTGGACATGCCTCTGCAATTCAAACAAGAGAGATTCAACACTATTGATTTAAGCAGCTGTTTTTAGCCTTAAATAAAGAGAAATAAGCCATTCAAGTACCTGGAAGGGAGCAGAAAATGTGGGTTCTATACAGGATAGGACTTGAAACAGGAAGTTCTGTCTTATTCTAGTACAGGTGTGCTTAAATTCAGTGAAAGCATAGAAAATTTTTTATCTGGCACCATGAGCAAATCTTGTGAGTATTACAAAGTGTTTCATCCTTTGGAAATCTACTTTCAACTGTGTTTAAGACAGAGAATGTGGAATTTAATTTGGATTCTAGTGTCTTTCTATTTTTTATTTATGATTCACAGGTGATTGGCCATGTAAAATCATCATAAGATCAGGTCTTTTTAGCAGAGTATAACAGAATTAAAGGTCCCCCCAAGGGACTTTTTACGTTTTCTATAAAATTCACAAGGGATATCTACAGGTCCTGGAGATTTACCTTCATTTCAGACTGGCTGCTGGCATGTAGATTTATTTGGTGGTTACTACTTCTTTATCTAAAATATAGCCTGGGAACAGCATGTCATTTATAGAGAATTTTTTTTTCTTTTAATTACATCTGAGAATGGAATATCTGAAGTATTGAAGTGTTTTTAGGTAAGCAAAAAAAAGTAAAGCTTCTGGTTTGCATGCCAAGTTTATTGTTTTAATTGTGAGATAATATGGCCTATTTGACTTTCCCTAGCTTAAAAGTCACTCTTTTATTACTGTTATCTTTTTATGAAAAAATCTGCTTTGTGTGCATATTACATGTTGAGTTTTAAACTCCCATCAGCATGTTCAGTCTCTCCCTAAAGAAGTGAATTCATGAGGTTCTCTTTGATAAATCTATTTGCTTATATTTTTTATGTATCTCCCTTTACCTTTTAATCGCTTTTGTTTTGATATTTATCTGAGTTCTTCTCTATTCTTTGTCATCATATAGGAGACTGTGTTATTGACTTTATACAGTGATTTTTTTCTATATTGACTTTGAGTTAGATCGAGATTGCTTGCTTGACATATTTAATTTAATTTCCCAAGATCTAGATAGTAGGCACTTGGGCTGTGAAGGGAGATACCAGACAGCTTAAGTAATTTCCTTCAATTTGTCCCAATTTTTTTGTTTGTTTTGGGTTTTTTTTTTCTTTTGTGGTTGGAGTTGATTTCTTTTGTTCATATTTTTGTTGGTGGTGGTTTATTTCTTGGGATTTGATTGGGTTTTTTTGGGTTTTTTTTGCGGAGGGAGGGAAGTTTCTATTTTTCGTTCTCCTGAATGTCAGGTCTTTTTGATTGGTTATTTACAGGTAAGAAATGATTAAATTATTTTCAAAAAATAATTATTTTCTTCAAATTTTTGCAAATTTTCAAGATATACTTCAGACAACATTTTAGCTTTGCTTTGGTTTTGGTTTTCATTCACTGGGAGAATACAGCGAGGTCACAGTTTTTAGCCACCTGATAGGAGAGTGAACCACATAACTTCTTCCTCACATGTGATTGGTAAAAGCAAGGCTGGGTAAAGATCCCAAATTAGTTCTTATGACCACAAATTAATAACCAGACTAACTTAGCTTTATTAATTTAGGTATCCAAAAAGATCTAGCTAGTCTTTTCATTGGCTTTTGTTATACACCATCAATAGAAGAAATAAAGTTCTTCACTGATTCTGAGTGAAAGATTAGACTGAAGTGGGCCCTAATTCTGGAATGTAGTTTTACTTAATCACCTTTCAAAATTAAAGGTCTGAAGTAAATGGGTTTCAGGTTCATGTTTAAATTCTTTCTTGGAAGAATTTAATTTAAAGAGAACAAGTTATAAAAAGAAAAAGAAAAAAGGAATCTAATTTCTTGTTCTACTAAGGAAAATTAAGTCAACACACTCTATGTGAATTAAGATGATTTGCTAAATTAAGACTGGATATGCCACACAAGACAATAATTATCTCATTCTCTAGTACCTGGACATACAGTAATTTAAACTATCCAATTCTGCTATCTTTGTTTCTTTGTTAGTTATTTAAAATTATAGCCATTAATTAATTTGACTATATCAAATGTGAACTGAATGCAGTACTTTGGAACAGTACTTTCTATGTAATATACAGCATATTTTAATTAAAGCCAAATGAGTTCTTTTAAAAAAAGTTCCCTTATTTTTGATATATAAGCACATGATGAGTTTAATCAATATCAGTAGGGTAAAATCAAGCAGTTTAAAGTGCTAATTTAGGATAAGAGAATATGAGCTTCTGCAATGCTCATTCATTTCTAATTGTTTAGCATTTTTTGAAGCTTTTCATTGTTTTCAGTACAGAACAATTGAACTTGGAGGAGGAAATGGAGAATAACCCTCTAAGATGCAATTTCTAGTTATCTGAAAGCATAAGGGACTGGAAGATTTGAGACAGAAATATTATAAATCGTGTTTAGAGGATTGTAATCAGCTCTCTGTTATCTAGGGAAATAGAGCACAGTTTGTACATTTAGTGCAAATATTGTACAACAGGGTCCTGCCAGGCCCCAACCAGGACACCGTCCCTTGCTGCAGCACTGTGCTAGTAAGTTTTCCCTGGAGAGGCTTGTCCATTCAGAAGGTTTCTGGCAAATGCCCTCAAGGGCAAATTATTTTTTTGAACCCTGTCTTCACACTTGTCAGGTATCTATGTTTGAGCTCCAGCATTTCTGGAAAGAGGAAGAAGCATCCCTTAGGAGTGGAGCCAGCTTAAACTGGGCTGAGTCTGATACAATTACAACTACATCACAGAGTCAAATTAGCTTTATGATTCTGTTATTCTAACACTACATTAACAACTGCACCAAATCTGGAATTACTTTCACAGGAAAAGCTCCACTGTCTGATTGTCTTAATGGAGTTATCTATCTGCCAATAGGGTAACAAAGATATTGACAAAAACGACATTCAAGGGTGTGAGCGGCAGGTTTTGCTGAATGGTTTCCTAAGATGTCCCACAAAAACCCCTCATTTTTAAATAACTTTAATTTTTTTCACAGAAATAATATTTCGATGTGATAGGAGAAAAGCAGCCAGGAGTTGAATATGCAAGCTAATTACAGATCATTTCAGATGTTACATTCAGAGTACATAAATATGCAGAATAACTGTAAAAGAGCTGGCTCACTGGCAGAACATTGATATAATGCTCTGCTGTGCCAAACCATTAGTGATTTCTCATGGCATTGTTTAGGGTTCAAAATATCAAGAGTCACAGATTACAAAATTTAAGCACATGACTCAGAACAGGTCCTTCTTAAACTGTTAGCCTGAGGGGAATGCATTTATTATGAGTAGTTCTTTCAGAACAGTTTCTAAAACTAGGGTCTGATTTGGTCTGTTTTAACACTCTCTTTTTCTTAAATTTTTTTGCCAGAACTCTACAAAATCTTTCAGCTGAATCATTTTGAGTTTCCACTGTTGTGTTACATTTTGAATGGCTGAGATTTCCACCTCACTGGTAATCGCATTTCAGTAGTGCTGTGTACATTTAGCTGTAAAATTGTCTGAAATAGATTGAAGTGAATAGTGATATATAATGGAGATAATATTATTACCATTATTTCTGGAAAATCACTGCAATCCTCACTTAAACCACCTTCTGATGCATGTGATCACATGAAAACATGATTTGCAAAAAGCATAGTTTTTCCACAACTGACAGCTGCTCTACTTTTCCCCTGTAATCAGAGGTCTCTCTGATAAATAATCTCATTTAAATTGTTTTCTAGGATTAAGATTTTTGCAGCAGAGAAAATTACACATTGCATTACAAACCTTGTTATCTTCTGGATATTTAGCCTTTTTCACAAGATGGGAGAAAAGATTAATGTTCTACTAGAGCCAAAGAAGGATAAGGCTTTCTAGCTCTTCTGTTCTTGCAGGAAATTTTCTTTTACAATTGTGATGAAAGTTAGTATTTACTTTGGTATCTGTCATGACAATTAGTGCCATAATTTTCTGGACATGGTCCATCGTGTGTCCTCTACACAGGTGTATGGGATCCACAGAGATTTCTATGATGAGGCAACTATTTTATCCTTGAGAATGTGTGGCTTTAGTTGAAGACCTTATGAATATAGAAGAAAGTAATCTTAATGGGAGGGACACACAGACAGAATAAGAAATTAAACTATTTACGGGCACAACATTTTTCTATCTGCTCTCTTCCATCAAGCCAGAAATTCTACACTTGCTCTGTGCCTGTTACTGTAACTTTCCCAGCTAAACAGAAATAGAAGCATCATAAATTTCCCCATAAGCAGTTTTTTGCAATAGTTCAACCTAGTTTTACAGATCAAAACATTTTGATTAAAATCAGGAAAAACATTCCTATTTAAGTATTCAACTGACCTAAATCTCCCAAACTTTTGAAGTTCCTCCAATTTACAAAAAGTACAACATTTGTTTAGAATATAACAACAGAATCAAAGATACCCATTGTATTTCAGATGTAATTGCTTCCAGGCAGTAACAAAGGTCTTTTCAGAGACTAAGATAAATATGATATTGATTTGTAGATTTTTTACTTCTTTTACAAATTTCTTTTAGAGAGTGAAATTAAATATTTCATGTTCATGTATTTGTTCTTTAGCGAAAAAAAAAAACATGTTATAAATTAACAGCTGGGCTTGGTGATAGAAATGCAGTAACTTACGAATCGGATTTTTCATAGATTTGCCTAAAAGCAGTCTGAAGACTGATTAAGCAATATGCAATTAGGGAAGTTTTGGGTATTTTTAATCTCTGAAAAATCTTAGGGTAGCCATTTATTTTAGTAGCCCATTTTTGTATCTGCTATACTCTTAAGTTAACAATTTAAGGCAAACCAAACTACTTCCTGTTAATGGTCAATCAAGTACTAATTTCTTGCATTGTTGATTTTTATTACTTTTTACATCAAATTTCTTCAATTTACCATCCTATAATCATTGCAATCAGTGAAAATGCTTCCAAATGTCTTTAACATGGGGAGATTTGCTACTGTCATAGAAGAGCCTAGACAGTTGTGCAAAAGGGAGTTGGAGCCTCTGTATGTCCAGTCTGACATTAAGTACCCAGAAACACCTTCTGATAGCATCAGGGCTTAGTGCTCGAAGGGTTTAAAAGGAAAAAAAAGAGCCATGAAACTTATTTTTTTCTGGTTCTGCACTTACTGCCCTTCCTCTGTCATGGCAAGACATAATGTATAATTTGACAAGTTTTAGTGCAGCATTAATCTGAGCTGAGCTTGTCCATCTGCAGTTTGCCACATTTAGGCTTAGTTAAAAACTAATAATCTGTTTTCAGACATGGTAAAAAAAGGATGATTTACTTTGTTTAGCTCTGTGTCTGGTGCTTCACACGTAGGTCTGCTCCCTGATAATTATTCCTTTTTCTTCCCTAAGTAATGTTATTTCATCAAGAAAATGATCTGACCCTATATTTTTTCTTTTCAAGATGCGCTACTTTTTATTCAGAAATTGGGAGTTCTGTAGTCCAAAACCACTGAAATAAGTTGAAAATACTTATTCCCCCCAAATCACCACCTTTGGCCAAGAACCAAAGATACATTTTAATTGCACTTTCCACATTTACTTACTGTCACACAACACGTTGATTTGATTTTCAAAGTTTAAAAACACATTAGACTTGGTTATTACTACATACTACCTAGCATAGAACTCCTCGAGTAAAAATTATATTAACTGACTATGCCATAATTCACCATGAACATGAGAAAAAAATGATCACAGTGACTAAATGGGTTGCAGTGATACTTTAAGGCTGCTACAAAATTAGGTGGGGGTTTTTCTTCGTTATTTTTAGATCACATCTCCATTCATTCCACCTCCAAAATGAGAAACTTTGGTTAATACTGCTCCAAGAGATAAGCCATCAAGGCAACATTTCTTTAAGACCAGTATCAGAAATGTATTAAAGTCATTGTGAAAATGTCTCAACTTGGGGAAAAAAATGTATTAGATGACAGGACTGCTAGTTTGCTCTTGGAAGGCAACTGTGGAGCTGCACCTCATTGTTAACCAAGAAGAAAGACATGAAAGATTTTACTGTTAATTATCAGCCTAAGGAAAAATATTCCCCTGACAAAAAGAGATCTGGAAAAGAAAGGAGAAAATTACATTTATAGAGCTGTGGGGCAATAGACTAGCAATATTATAATTTTATAAAAGAAATACATTCTCCAGTATATTCTCCCTTTTGATGCAATATAAGAGAATACCTTAAAGAACACTGGGTGACACTAATATAGGACTGACCAAAAAATCTAATAAAAGAGAAAAATAGTTTGAACTCTTTGGGGGTTTTGGTTTGCATTACCTAAGAAGTTGAATTTTGTATTAATCAAAAATATTATTTTCAGCTGAAATCAACATTTTCTTAGGGGGATGAGGAAAGAAACCCTCCACAACACTTCATTTCTGCATTACTAGTTACCAGTACCTTTTTAGGACTGTCTTCCAATTTAACTTTCCTCACAGCCAGTCTTAGCAAAGAGGTTGATTTCCAAGGAGATACTGTTGCCATGTGACTCTCAAGAATGGAAAATTATCACGCAGTAAAGAAAATGGAACATGAAAATAAGGAAAATATAAGGGATTCTATTTACATTTTCACACAGCAGTACTATGGTTTGACATTTGACTGAAAACATGAAACATCCTTCTAGGCAGACATATCTATCACTCCTGTGAGATTGAGGAAAATGTATATTCTAACTTATCCTGAATAATATTAGCAACCTCATTTCAGTGATAATTTTAATGAATAGTAGCATCATAGACTATTTAGGCTGTTATTTACCCCTGGAGATAATCTACTCCTACTCCCTGCTCAAATCTAGTAGATCATTTCAGTCATGGTCTTGTCCAGGCAGGATCTGAATATTTACACAGACAACTTCACAGCCTCTCTGGCAACCTGTTGCTATGTTTGACCACCAGCACTACCCTGACATTAATAGGAACCTTTAATGTTGCAAGAGCTCAGGTGACAGCAACATGTCACCTGAACATTTCTTGACACATGTATCCACATATATTTCTATGCATATGTACCTGTCAAATTTGTATTTGAAAATTCTAATTACCACAGTTTCTTCCTATATCTATTATTCATAAAAAGATTAACAATTTCCTGCTGACAAAATAAGCATGTTTCTTTTATGAAAAAAATTGAGCTGAAAGTAAGAAAAGAGCACACTATTATGCTTTATAGCAAATATGCACTGTTGTGTTTTCTACTGTTTTTGCCAGCAGTGCACAAAATGGGATTTTTAGTACTGTTCTAGTTTCATTCTTAGCTCTGTAGACACGTGGTATATCCATGATTTTTCAAATAGCCTGAGGCTTAAAATAGATTAACACTTTACCAATGCTTCCATTTCCTAGAAAGTTTATTTTATTTGTAACTGGGTTTGAAGGCAATGAAAGGCTCAAGGGCTTGCAACAACATCTGTAGTATATCAGAAGACATATTTTTTTTTTGGAGTAGAGAAAATTATACCATCATTTTAAACACACTTAATTCCAATGTATGATAGCAAATGTTAGAATGCCAACAGTGTATTAGAGTATTAACAATACTGAATTTATTTTGCATGAACTGAGTGCTCTCCACTTCACCTTGATAAATTTTTATAATGATTTAAAAAGCACTCATAAGCAATAGTTGAAATCACTCAGTCTGTTGCTACTGACTCTTTGTTTCTAACTTTGACAACAGCCAGAACTGTCAGTTTGGCTCTAACTTGTATACCATTAAATGACTGGCTACATACCTGAGACATCCTATGAAAAAGTGAGAAACTGGACTGGGTTTGACCTAGGAAATATGGTAAGAAAAATAATTTATAGTAAGATGTAGTAGGGTTGTTTGATAGATATGTGAAATAACAGTGTAACAATGTTTTACATATATATCTACATATACATTTATGTACAGATGCACACTCATCAAAACACTAATTCACACTGTTAAAGACAGATTCAAAGACCATAGGCTGACAGGTTCAAACCAAGCATCTCATGATTGCACCATAATATAGCACTGTTGCACCTAGAGAAACCATTTCCTGTTCTTTCTCTCAAGTTACTGTGAAGAAAATTATTAGAGGTTCTGGAGACCAGAAGAAGAGTGTTGAAGACAGAGTAATTGTCTATCTGAGTTTTCACCTAAGTGAAAAGCATTCACATCCTCCTGAGCTTCAGCTTTGCTTCATCCAGTGGAAAATTATTGTAAAATACATAAACAACCCTTCAAAGAAAAACTGAGCCCTCCTGTTAAGCACTGTTTTGCTATGTAATTTTAAGTCCTTCAATAAACAAGAACAATTTTATCCAGTATATAGTCAAGAAAACAAAATCTGTGCAGGACTATTAAACACAGATATATGTCTTAGAAAGTTCTTGAACCACAAAGTCTTCTAGGACAATGTCACTGTATTTTTGACCTCTTATTACATTCTTTGCTGTTGGTCTCTGTATCAACTTTATATGATATTTAATCTCAGCTTTCGTAGGAATTTCAATCAGTGGATTTTGGGACAAAAGACACACCTCTGTCTCCAGTTGTTATTGCCTTTTTTCCCCTAAAAATAAAATATTCCTTGGTACAGCGTGTGTAAGGAGTCAGGGTTCCAAATATGTGACTGTGGACTTCAGTAATTGAGAGTGAACTACCAGGTTCAAAATAAAGCAAAACAACCACCAAAACAACCTACCAACCAGATCTTTCATAGAAAAGGATCTACCCTTGGGAAAAGAAGGACGACATATGTGAAGACAGTTCAACAGCAACTGGGCTAAGAACTAGTGGAGGAGTCTACAAAATGGTTAATTCAGACTTAGATTCCACAAAAGCAAAATTGTTTCAATCTTTTTATGGAAATAGACCTAAAAATAACTAATCCAAAATTGTGTAGTAAGCTTTTGGACTGCTATTAGTGTACAATTCATGCCCAACCCATGGTACTCTTCCCTGATATACTTAAGTGCTTATTTAACTTCTCCTTATCCTGCTCTGATTTTGTTAGCAATAAATTTACCTTATACCTCTAGGGAGAGCCTTTTTTGTCCTTGATGATTTAGTGAGCAATCTCTCTCCCGGTCCTTTTCTTATCTCATGAACCCTTCCATTAGATTTTCACTCCTCTATCCAGCTGCAGCAGAGGAGTGATCAAGTGGCTTTCGTAGGTCAAACCACAACAACATGTAAGCATATCAGAATTCAATATTGCCATGCTAGTGATCAACATGATATTCTTTTACTTCCTTGTAATCAGGTCCAAATTTATGTATCAAAACTGTGGTGGATATAGAGACACTGTACTGATGTAAATGACACATTTTTGTGTTTTCTGTGTTATGAAATAAAGTCCTTGACCATGCCTATAAAAACTCTGAGCATGCAGTTGAACCAGAATATATCAAGGTCCATGGTACAAACATCTCTCCCAACTCCAGAAAATGAGTAATTTATTTTACTTGTAGCAGGGTGTTCAGGAGCCAGAAAACAGCTGGACATTCAAATAAAATTTTTAGAATAACTGGAGAATGCAGTAAAAATGGCATTCTGTTAATTATATATAGGCTCAGTGGTATGCATGCTGAGCTGCTCTCATGCCAAAAATGGTGCCATGGTGTAATTTAGAAAGAAAATAGAAATATCTTACACTATTATTAAGTGACAGAAGTGAACTGAAGTGAAACAATTACTTGCTCCTAGAAATCTCTGAAAGTCTATGACTGAGTTCTTCTTCTTTAGGCAAAATATTCCAGTTGTCTTAAGCTGGCCATGCAATAGAAATGCTGGACTTAAATCCCTTTACATATCAAATCTCCATCTCTGATGGGAATGACATCATCCTGGGTATCACAGGGTGCTGAGAAGGCTTATGTGATGTATTATTACATGATAGTGAAATCAGAAAAGAAAAGTCTGTGAGGAAATTAATAGTCCTCAGTAGGGATCTGGATTGTTAGTGTCTAGTGAATAACAAATGGGACCACACATGTTGAACAATGAAACAAAACCAGTATTGAGCAGCTGCTCATTAAGCAAGCATCATCCACTCTGTACTGTGAATGAAACAGAAGTCTCCTGGAAAAAAGAAATCATTTAATTAAAATTACATCATAATTTGTGCGAGTCAGAAACCTTCACAAAAGTCTGCTGAATTGATATTTCCCAGATAACCCTCTTCCAGCATTTCCTTGCCTTCAGATGCATGATTTTGCTGTTTTAATAAAGCAGTGTAATACTGGGTTTTTCATGTGTTGATCACAAGTTTCTATATATTTGTGTTTTATATATAAGCAAAAGTTGATAGATGAATAGGATATTAAATACAAAGAAATACCCATCTGGTGAAGTTACAGTCCCTGTCTTTTCTTCCAGTCTCATTTTCCACAAAAGCTGAGCTCACTTCTCCTTTGCTTGTTCTGTACTTTTTAACATTTGAACTTAAATTCTGTGGAAAATAGAAAATGAAGGCTGGGATATGGGAATAAGTTTATTTGTTATCACTCTTCCATCTGTACCAAAAAATTGACATCACACGGCTGAATGAATCAAAGGTTGTCTGCTGGAGCTCCACAAAAATCTGTCATATACCTGCTGAATAAAAGCATATTGTAAAAGCATATTGTTTTGTGCAGTTATTTTTCCCACTTTAATTTTTGCATATTGTACTTCATTTGTATGTATCAGTGCTGAGTAGATTTCTTATGAAATGCATGTGTAAAAACCTACTTGCTTCAGTTTCAACAGATTTTTTTTTCAAAGCAGACTATGATACACATGGTACTCATTGTCATTATAAAACAAGTTCTTGAATGCTTTTTAAGTCTTCCCATGTCATTTTTCTCCATCTTGGATTTTTCCTCTTTGGAATATAATAATGTTGTACTCTATTTTGGACCTATATCTACTCATAGTTCTAACATTACTATTTCTAAAGTTATTCTGTCTCTCGTTGTGCCAAGATACAGTATTAAAAATATTTTATTATCTTACTTTTTGTCATGTGGTTAGTATGAAGGCAGAGATCCAGGTCAAACTAAAAGAATACAATCGAAGGAAACACAAGATATTTCCTTCTGTCTTAAGTTAAACCTTCTATGCAACTGAGATTGATATAATTAAATCTATGTCAACAGACTTGTATTTAAACGGTTAAATGCATTTGTTTTGACTAAAACAGAAAGAAATACAAAGAAATCTGCTTTGCCTGGTATAACCTCTTACTTTTCTCTCATGTCATTTCCATTTGCTCCTAACAGCTTTGTTAGTTTATATAATGTAGATGTAAAAACTCCCCAAACTAAACATAACTTTGTCTTCCTGTGAGTTGATTTTAAACTGTGCCTGATTGTCATGGCAGGTCAGCATTAGGTTTTTATTTAAGTGTATGTGATTAAAATGCTTTGTGATTCAACCTTTCAGAAATTTCTAAATATATAAACTTGACAGAAGCAAAGACGTGAGTCTGATACTTAAGTAAGAAGTCAAGCAAGGATAGAATAAATTTTTATTATCAAGGAATCTTCATGTAAACAAACTGATGTTCTTCAGTCACTTCCCAAAGCTTGTTTCATTTGTTTAGTGTCAGGAAAGGTCAATTGGTATAACCCAAATATTAAGATTTTCGTCTTTCTGTTTGTCTGAGGGGTTTGTAAGCCTTATGCATGCTTTGTAGTGGACTGTATCAAACCTGCCATCATTCAGCTGACACTGGGAAGGCTTGGTATTTCTGCTACTCTGTCATACTTGCTGAAGTTTATCTCAGAAGGTTCTGCCCATCTGTTTGTGTGCATCCCATGGCATGCACAGGCTGAGCTAAATGCTCAGGTCTGTGTTTGTCTTTCAACTCCTCTGGTTCATTCTTCAACTACATTTGCTAAGATAGGAGCCACAAAAGTTACCTCAGTTGACCTGCCACTTGGATACACACAATTGAATCCATAATGAACTTTAAATACAATAGTAAACAAGAAGGCTTTCAAATATAATTTACCATAAATGTAAGTGTTAATGTGGTGAGCTATAATTGAATCATAAAAGAACTTGTAGTTACCTGGCAATTACAGAAAAGTGAAATATCTTATTTATAGGACTTGTATTTGAATTGTAGTATAAATCCACTCACTGAAATGATGTTTGAAAAACTTTTCTGCTTTCCAACAGACAGTTTCTACCTGGCTCTTCAGCATTAGTCATCTAAGGATAAGATACCTTCACACCCTGGAGGTACTAATCTCTTCCCTCCATGGAATCCGGTATAAAAATAAAATTAAAAGATAAAATACTATTCTTTATCCAATTAAAAAAAAAAGGTTAAATAATATTTAGTTAAATATTTAGTTAAATAAAAGGAGGAACAGGACTCTTACATCACAGAAACAACCTAGTGAGCCATTGTCATAATTCCATTTCTAAATCCTACAATTTTAGGGAAGAGGAACACTTTGATGCCTTTTAGGTGAAAGAACCCATTATAGCCAATGAACATAGGCTGACAGAGGAAATGAATTCAAAGTCCTCTATTCACTCCTGTTTTGCTGCTGGGAGTTTCTGCTGTGAAGAACTGTGCCTCAGCTTGGGTCACAACTCCACATCAAGAGGAGGGAAACAGCCACAGTCACTGACTTGTTTGTTACTCCACAGACTTTTAGTCCTTTGTTCAAGTTCAAGGATTAATATTCATTTCTTAAATAAATATCTGTATTAGACAGGCACCTTGAAGCTATTGTCAACATTATTACTAACTGGAATTAGTTCTCAAAGGTAATTGTTATTTTGCCCACTTTACAGAGGCGGAAATCATGACATAGACAATGTTCCTGAAAGAATCCGTGTAGGAGGAAAATTGGAATATCCCTCCCAGAATGACTTTCGAAGATTAGTTTTGTCATTGGTCCTTCCCCGGATGCATATCCTCATTCCCATCAGATAATTTTGCAGCCCACAGAACAGTGGATTGCAGATCAGCAGTGACTTCTCAGGTGATTGTTTCTATAGCGAGATTATTTCCTTCATAATTTATTAGCTACTTCACTTTTAATTATAGACTAGGATCTCCCTAACTCAAGAATGAAAAAATCTGGGTCAAAGTCCCAAGCAGGTACATTTGCTTCCACTTACTGAAGAGAAAGGAGCTTCTATTTACTTTGGACAAGGAAGTGAATTTTTGGGGCCCTGACCAACTTGATTAATACAAATTTTTTTCCTTTACACCACTTCTTTCCTCTCAGAGAGAATTTTTGCTATACATTTCTATTATTGTCATAGACTCAGTTTGTAGATTATGTTTAGTAAAAAAAACCAGTTTCTGTGCTGCATTTTAAAATTTTATCAACTTATCCCCATCATTCTCCCTCATTTTTTAAAAAACTGAATACAAAATGGCATCTGTCGTGAAAATATTATTATTTGGTGAAAAATAATTGTCTTTCTCACCACCAGTATATTTTGGGTTTTTTGGAAAACATCTTCTACAGTAAGCCTGAGACAAAAGAAATCCTTACTACATCATAACAAACAACTGAGAATCAGAGCAGAGCATGTAAATCTAAAATAAATGTGTCATTTACAATATCATATATTATATATCATAATATTATATAATATAATTATTATATCATATACCATATCACTTGTTATGTCCTATAATCTATTTGAAGACTTCTTCTGCCCTATTCATCATGATCATCTCCAGGGCAAGACATTTGTCAAACCCACTTCTAAAGTCCATATTGGGCTTTTAAAGGTTTTTACAAAAATGAATATTTTAAGTCTCAGAAGGGCCTAATTTTTAGTATGGTTCTTTCACCTTCAGCACTGGAAGACAGATTCTTTCATCTGAATTATGAATTGCCCATTCAATTTTGTGTACATCAAAAAGAATCCCCCAAAAACCCACTTTCTCCATCCAAGTCGCATTTTAACCGTAGAAATCATATTGAAGATTACATCTTGCAGTTTTTACTAGAAACCTCCAAGTACTTTATGAAGGAAATAAGAACTGAGATAAAAACATGTTACATGTAGAAAAGAAGCTTGTGTTAGCACCTCAAGGGGTGTAGAAATGTGAGCCATACAGGCCAGTGCTAATTTAGCATCTCTCCGTATGTGTCACCTGCTAAATCTGTGCTGGCAGATTTCACCTCAGTTGTGTTGTGAGTGAACGCAGTCCTGAGTAAATGCTAACTCTTCATGGTGAATTCTGGTCAGTCCTAATCCTTTGGAGCACACAGTAGCTTTCTGATTCTAATTACCAGCTTTTGGATCTGGCATATTTCTCGGTATTTTCTTCTGCTTGATCACACCAGCACTTCCCCGTGTAAACAAAGCACACAGTGGGTGATTATTATGATAGCTGATTAAAATAAGTAAACAGATTGGAGAACATTAAAGTTTTATGCATCCCTGCCATCTGCTTTCTCTTCACACTGTACATATTAATATACATAATGTGCACAATTGGTTTTGTTTCTAGTTCAGTAGCAACAGGCATTGTGGTACACCATCAGTGGCTTGAATAATTCACACAAATGACTGCCATGACTGCTCTAGATAGTTACATGTCTGATATTCTGTTTCTTTCTCTTGTGATTCTGGCATTAAACCCATCACAATTTATCTGAATAAAAACATTGAGAGGAAAACAGGAGCAGACGAGCAGTCACCTTTTCCAACACTGAGAACTTGTTTATATTCAAAGTAGATCCACGCATGTAAGAACTTAGTACATTTACTGGTGTAAAGTTGTTAATGACAGAATCCGAGCCATAAAATGTTCTCTTTTTACCCTTGATTTTGCATGATTTCTAACTCTTTTAAGTTAGACTTGCAACAGATTAATAGAGATTTTCTATACAGTTTAAGAATTGCAAATGAACAGCACACATGGGCTAGACAGTGATACCATTATGTTGAACAGTACCTTGCACATAAACCCATCATGATGAAAGCATTAACCTGCCTTAGGAAAGAAGCACTACCTACTTTTAATAAAAGAAATGTAATCAGAAACGTTATTATGGGGTTGTATCAGAGGAAAAAATACAAGAAACCTTCTTCTGTGATATTCAGACCTCTTTCATAATATCTGGCAATGCTGGATTTCAATCAACAAAAAAAATCGAAGCATAAAAACTGCAAGAGCAAGAACATTGTTAGCATGACCAATTTGCAGGTAGACAAGTTAACAAGACAGTAGAATGGCCAAAAGTCACCAGCATCTCAGCACTTGAATTGTAACTAGTGTCTACAAAGATTTGGGGTTTTTTTCTCCACACTGACTTTCAATCATAGAATCAAAGAATAACAGGTTGGAAGAGACCTCAAGTATCACCTGGTCCAACCGTTCTTGGCAAAAGCATGATCTAAAGAAGGTCTGGAACCTTGTCCAGAAGAATTTTAAAACTGTCCTGTGTTGGGGAATCCACCACTTTTCTGGGGAGATTGATCCAATTGCTGATTGCTCTCATTTTGAAAAATTTTCCTCTTGTGCCTAAATGAAATCTTCCCAGGAGCAATTCGTACTCCTGGTCTTTGCCATGTGACTCCTTGTAAAAGGGGAGTCTCCAACTTCTTTGTAGATACCCTTTAAATACTGGAACATGGTGATAAGATCTTCCCTAAGTCTTCTCTTCACAAGGCTGAACAAACCCAGTTCTCTCAGACTTTCCTCATTTTTCAGCATTTAATTCCAGCCATTTCAGTGGAAGGTTTTCATAAATTATAGAAAGGAAGTATAATCATATATTTAGGCAATTGTCTGCCTCTGAAATAACATGAGTTTTCTTGGAAGTTGTTTTTCAGGGAATTGCCTTCATTAATTTATTCATCTTATCACAACCTTTTTTACCAATCCAGTGATAATATTTTCCCAGATGGCACTGTAAATACAGTTCACCTTGTGTTTACTAGGTTCCCAGTATATAATTAATAACATAAAGAAAATTCATCCTTCAGTGTTGACCTTGTCATGAGGAAGAACCATGGAGTGAGCACCTATCACACCATACCTAATTAAAGCCTTTTTAGCCATCTCCTGTAAATTGTCTTGGTAGGGTGGGCACACGGAGCACCACTAGTTGCCAAAAGTGTAAAGCTACCCTTTCCTTTAAGAGCAATCTTTTATCAACAAATGTTCTTTTCAGTTTCAGAACACTGAATTCCTGGAAGAGTGATACATAGATTATAAAAAAGTGGAAAAGATGAAAATATGTGATTTTTCCTTTAATAGTAAGAAGTAGCAGTCTCAGATCTTGATTAGGAAATTCCAATATCTCACTGTTAGTTAGTTTCACACACGACTATATAAATGAAACAGGGTGTAGCCTTTTATCTGCATATATAAATTGAAAGCAAAGAATATAATTACTACACTTTTATGAACTCTGGAATGTTAAAAAATAACTCAAGAAAGGAATATTGTTTTTATGGGGTGTGATATTATTTTTTTTCCTGTAACATATATGAAAACTTAATTGGAATAATCTATCCCATTTAAGCAATTAAGCAGGTTAATAATTTTAGCATGAATTTATTAACTAGGCATTTATAAGTTCTCATTTTTAATCTAATTGAAAGAAAATTAGTCTAATCATATCTCATCATGTAGGAGCCATCAGGTCACTTTCATGCATGAATTAAAACTAATATTTTTTTAGATCATTATTCTATTCTACTTTCTTGAGACAGGTTATTTCTACACTGACAAGCTATTCATTCAGCTTCAGTTTATGGACTTCTTGAGAATCTGAAAGGCAGTCATCCCAAAAGATTATGAAAAAGCTCACAAACATCTTTTATTTAAAATTTACCTGAGACTTTAGTTATGGAAGGATGTGAACTTTACTTGTGGTCATATTCAGAAACTACAGGGCAAAGACTCAGATTTTTGTTTTAGAAAAAAGATGAAGGATTGTAAAAGATTATTAGCCATTATAAACTCTAATGATAATGAATTTATTCTTTTTTAGTGTCTCTAACATCACAGTGGGGCTACTACAAAGAAAATTGCTATTAGAACAATCTATTTAATAGATACCATATATATGTTCAAAGATAACAATATATTCAAAGGTGTGGGTCTCTTAACTTTTGGACCTTTTCCAAAAATAGGCCTGCAAGACATCCTTGAACTGCAATTATTAGCTAGGATTTGCATACACGGATTTCTCCTGCAGTTTCCGGGAAATATTCTTCATCTATTTATTCATCAGTCATTTCTCCAAAATAAAACAAGACAAATGAACAAAAAAGCATAATAATTTTTTATTCCTTGTTTCGTATCCAAAAAAATTGCTTGAAAATTTACTGGAGGATGAAATATCTCATATTGCAGAATAGACCAAGAGACAATGAAGAAAATTAGTAAAGTCACATAATAGTTATAATTTACTATGTGTCCATTTTTCAAGTTGTTTTTATTGTGACAGAAAGTAAAAATAAAAATCCATTTGATTGGAGGCATTGAAATGATGTAGTAAATATACACTTCAAAACTTCAAATGGATTATCTCATGGGAAGAAAAGAAGGAATGTAGCAGTAACCACAACAAATGTGGTTACTGGGAACTGGGTTCCCAGTCAGTGGGAACAGAAACATCTCTAGTATTTGTTACAGTACAGCTTACTGCACTGTTTAATGTTGCTTTTAGGAAGTCAAGATTATTGTTCTAGGCTTCTAAATGATGGAAGCATGAGCTATGGAGAACAAACAGTGAAACTGAAATATTTGCAATCACCTTTGTGTACCATACTTGTTACAACCCTCTTGAGCTATACAGACTGCACGTGTTTACAAAATACCACAAAAACCTTTTCCTACTGAATCTTGTCAGAAGTCAGAGAAGACGTTTTGAAGTTATGATGTATTTTTTTCTGTTAATATTTGTCAACATTAACAGTTGGATTTCCATAACATCTTGTTTTCATTTTCACAAGGGACCTGTGTTTGCTGAATATTTAGTAAGGTGGTAAAATAAACCAAGCCTTAGCAAGCTACGTTCCTAAAGGCAGACAATGATACCACTGGCTTGGGAAATGTGTGGTATGATTCCAGTTTTGGTCATTGATATGGGAGATAGAAGAAAACAGGGAATTTTCGGCGCAAGATGATGGTGGAAGAGAGTTAATTGGACAGCCATGGTCCACAATGCCTGCTTCAAAGACCCGTTCTGTAAAACAGGAGGAGACTGGATTCAAGGCTACAGTCCTTACATCATCCTAACAACAAGGTGCACCTCCTGTACACTGAGGGAAGAACAGCTAGCACTTGCCTGCATGTACCTACCTACAGAAATCTGTGCGAGGAGCTGTTGAGGAGTTGAAAGGCAGCTGTTCCTCATATAATAGAGATGCCCCATTTTCTGGAGGGAGAACAATACTTCATGTCCTTGAGACTCATTAGTCACGCTGAGCCTTTAGCACAGGCTGTGTCCACAGTGCAGTGTTCATCTCAAAATAAATTGCCAATGTCCATCCTGAATACAGCATTTTCCCTTATATGCTGCTCAGTATACTGCAAGTGAGGCAGAATCAGGCACTAAGTGAATATCTGAAAAGAAACTAGCTCAAGAAGATAGCCCACAACATCTAAAATACTGGACATCTTTTCTACTTTACAGACACTTAGGGCTCTGCTCATCCTCTTTCAAATGAAAGGAATCCATAAACGTTGTCATTACTTCATCTTTTTCTCTCTTCACCTTTCTTGTGGGCAGGGAGGCAACCAAGAGATTGGTTCAGTCCACAGAAGTCTGTTTGTATCTTTACAGATGTTTCATCTAAATTGCATTTCTGATTTGCTGCATTGTGTTTGGTTTTGGACACACACACATACACTACCCCCCCACCCACACACACCAATTTTTCATTTCTGATCTGCTGCTCCAAGAAGAAAGCTATTTGTGTTTCGGTGGGGATAGTAGAGTCCTGAGGGTTCTGTGTGCCTGTTTGACTTCACCAGTGGGGCAAGAGCTCTGTTGCTGCTCCAAGGTGGACACAAGAAAGAGTGACTGAGATGTGATAGAGTACAAGTGACCTATTCCCAGTCACAAACAGCTTTGTTGTCTGTACTACAGATGATTAACTGTCCTATTTTTATTCAATCCTGTTTGCTAACTCACTGAGCCACAGACAGGTAGCAGAAATTACTTTTTTCCTTTTTAAATTACTGACTGTGAGCTCACCATTTAGTGACTCAGGAGTGTACAAATGAACAAGTACTAACCCTGAATTTAAGTGACCTATTTATTGAGACCTTGAAGCTTTGTGAAACTGCTTGCTTCATGAGACTTGAAATAACCTTGAGTAACTCCAACAACAACAACAACAACAAACCACTGTCACTGAACTTAAGTACCCAAGGCAGGGTGAGAAGCAAAACTTTTTAGCAGACCAGGAAGGGAGTGTACATAAAAGTCTAACATTGCTAAAGCAGTTCTATTATCTTCTTGTGATCTCTAAACACTACAAACGAACAGAAATATGCCAGTTCTAGAATCACACACTATAATTTGAAAAACAGCTTCTGTGCTTCAATTGCATTTTTTAAATTAAGG
The DNA here is from genome assembly GCA_013397915.1 of Daphoenositta chrysoptera. Lineage (NCBI taxonomy): Eukaryota > Metazoa > Chordata > Aves > Passeriformes > Daphoenositta > Daphoenositta chrysoptera. The sequence continues at coordinate 65,729 of VZRO01006233.1, forward strand.
ACAGCATAGACAAGAAAAAAAAATCTCAAAACATTTTTATCATAAAGTAAAATTTCTTTTTGGCTAGATCTTATGTCTGTCCTTGCTTGATTTAATTGTAGTTAGTTTCCCCATTTATATTTGCATTTAAAAAATGCTGTGATCAAGTCAGTACTTGCATCCTTGTATTTTCAGATTAACAGAGTATTTTTTTCTGATGTTGCTAAATCCCTCTAGAAATTTTCTTTGAAGAGATTAACACATAGAAAAGAGTGCACAGAAAAATCCCACATGAGATAAGGCTGAATTGTCACTTTTAGGTCTATTTTTGTTACCACTCATGTAGACTTTTAGAAAAATACAACATCCAGAAGGCTGCACTTTTGCCACCTTTACTACTGAGAAATTACTTGGTGTGTTGTGTGTCTGGCAGCAAGGTCACTGGGTGTCGAATCTCACACCCATGCACACATCAGCACTACAAAGCTCTACCAGGGTTTCCAAATTGTCACTGACTCTCTGCAACTTCTGAACAGCAGGTTTGATCAGGAAACAAAGCACAAAAAATTAGTGGCTTGCCTGGGACTGAAACATAAACCAATGTCAACAGCTGAGATTTCAGCTTTCAGGGATATCTGTGTAACTTTCAGGATTAGTTCCTCCTGTATATCACTTTCTCCACCCTACCTTTTGAACAATATATTTGGCTTTTCTTCTAAGGAATTTTCTTCCTTCTGATTTTTTTTACCTATAAGACTGACAATAAATGTCATCCACCTCTAAAAACTGAATGAGTGACAAATCTGAGACAAAATTGCATTTTATTTTTGGCTAAAGTGTATTTATTTATTTATACATGCATTTATTTTACACTTTATTTAAGTGTATTTATTTATTATCTATAACTGAAAAATAATAGTTTCTTTCATTTTTTTCCATACTACTGAAAAATATTGAACTTTTCATTTAAAATTGCATTAACCAGCAAATTTTATAAAAGATAAAATGTATACAGGAGTAGTTGAAACCTTGGAACTCAGATATTTCACATCAGTAGTTCAGACAAACTACATGTGAAGTGCTGCACATCCCAGTGAACACTTGCATACTTAGGTTTTCATGGGGTTTCCCTCCTCTACTTCTTCTTTTTTGAGGTGGCAAAAGAGCTCTGGAATCCAAAATCAGATTAACAGGCTATCAAGGCAATTCTTGCTGTATGAAGCAAATATATTTCAAGAAACATCAAATTCTGATTTAAAAAAAAAACGTTATTTCAATAAAATCAAGACAGTCAAAGGATCTGGTGATGATACTTGTCTTTCTCCTTTCTCCACTAGAACTCAGACAATTGACAGTAACCATTTTTAGCATTGGCAGTCTCCTGAGGAGAGGCTTTTTTTCAACGTTTGCATGTCTTCATTCCTGTAGCATTTTGAAGGTCATAACTCATTGAACAAGCAAACAAACATTCAGGCTGTCATCTCAAAACATTCCAAATAGCGCCTGATCCTTAACCTTCCCATTCTCCTGTACTTTCAGCTGAAGCTCTTTTGATGTTTTGACAAATGAATAATCTGATATACCTGTCAGTTGTTATACCTTCCCTTCTTCGGTATGTGAATTTATCTTTATTTCCATTTTCTAAATTCAGACAGAGTGCCATCCAAGAATAAGCTACTGGTCAACTGGAATAAAAATGAATATAATCTATTCTCCTCTTCCTGAGAAAAACTATGGACTAGAAGGTGGCCTTAAAATGAAGTTAGTTTCATAAGAAACAGCCCCACGTCATTCTTCTTGCCTCATATAAAAGTTTACCTCATGCTCACCTCATACTCTCACTCTGGTCCTGTTCTCATAATCCTGGAACATAGAAAAATACAAACTGAACTAAGACTTCAGGTTATTTATAGATATCCTATTTGCAGACTACACAGGGACACTAATCCAACTTACTTAAGAGTCTGCCCTAATCTTGTACATGGCAAAAACAAAACCAAAAGGCCCGAGCATGCTTTCTCCTCTAATTCGACTGTAGCATAAGTAAGTAGCTATTTTAATTTCAAACATGATTATAAATTATATTTATACCTCTTTCAGCATAAATTTATAATCTTGAAGAGACTAATTCTCATGATTAGTATTGTTGTCGTAAAATCTATAACTGGATAAAGAGTATTTTTTAAAGTGTACCAGGGTCATGTGTAAGAAACCTTGAAGTAAGTAACTAATCCAATCAATGTTCTCAAACAGATGATCTTAGTCAGGTGACTGAAACTCATCTTGTTCTAGCAGCCCTGTAAAGAAGGACCCATACACTAAATCAAAACAAGTAAAATTGGGTCACTGATTCACTTCCTATTATTTATGTATAGATAAATTCTTCCTCCTGGGACTCTGGCATTTCCAGTCTGAACTTTCCACTCTGTGGAAGAGCTGCTATAGTCGTTCCTCACCTAGTCTGTTGGTTTCATTTTTGTGGCTAAAATCCACAACAGACTGTACAACCAGGAAGAACACACGACCCTTGAACATCAGCTGTGTCAAAGCTGCTCCCTGCACCCTGCCCTGATCCCTGCAGGATCGTGCTCATATCCCATGCAGCTGGCATGTCTGATAAAACCTGCAGATGCTAAAGGTTCAGCTTTGCAAAGATCCATTTACTGCGTGTTTAAATGTGACTTAGAGCCCAGCTATCTCATGTCTTATGTTGTTTTTCCTGTTCTGCCTGTCAGTTGCTCAAGCTTCTAAGCTTATAGGCAGCTTCTTTTAAGAACCTATGTGTGTCTGACCAAACTAATCTGGGGATCTTTTGCCTGTATACTCCATTCTTCAGGATCCTAATCTTATTAGTTCTAGTTATTTATTTAACTATTTCATCATATATACATATGTGTACAGTGCGAACATCTTGCATATCCTTTTTTTAATGAAGCCATGAAATTCTGAATGTAAAAAACCCTTTAATGATAAAAGTGATTGTTACTTACAGTTGTAAAGCTGAAATCTCATTTTAATACTCTGCTAAAGTCTCTAAATGACAGCAAGTATAGCAATCTAATCTTAAAATCTACCATTTACACATAGGTATGTATCATTTATGCAGTTATTTCATGCCTTTTTTTAAGTAAATGTGTTTAAAATTTGACTATGAACAACAAGTATTTTCTATACCATATTTTCAAATCAAGAATAATTTTCAAGGTTTTTAAATCTGCTGTTTTTGCTGCAATTTTTTTTTCTTTCNCACTTCTGGGGAGTAGTCAATGGTCTTAATAAATTTTCTTTGAAGATATGATTGGGAAGAGTTAAAGAATACTGTAACATTTCAGTAGTAGATAAACAAATTGTCATTCTAGATTTCAAGGAAGCCGGTATATTTTTTTTTCCTGTGATTTTAGTGGAGGTTGAGTCTAATTTTTAAACTGAAAAATAGAGAAATACCATTGCAATCTTCAAAGGAGTGAAGCTGTCACAGAAAAGAGCTCCCAGGCCATTGAATTTCTTCATACTTCAAAAAATCCTGCAGTGTTTTTCTAGTAAACTGAAGGACCTCATTACCACTTTTCATGTACTCTGCACAAATTACTAAAGTACTAAATTTTCAAAGATGAATGTATCACTACCTTTGACTGACAAGCAACTGAACTCATCTATGGAAAGCATTATCTGTTTCATAACTTCTATATATGACATTTAATTTTTTAAAAATTCCAACCTCCCTGGCAGACAGGCCTTCCCCAGGGTGAACTGAGTATGTCATTGAAAGAATTCTAAGTAATTATTTATCCTGTATAGGAAAATAGCGTCCTCCAACATCTTCGGGATTTTTGTTAGGATAAGATTAAGCCTGAGATCAATATAAAAATCTCATATTTCCCCCACTTTTAGAAAATGGCTGATTACTACAAACAAACCTGAAGTGCTGGCATTTGACAATAATCCAAATATCTGCAAGTTATCATACTTTCCTGAATAAAAGAATTAATTCCTAATAAGGTAAAATAAGGCACTATCTGTACCAAATAGGTATCCACTGTACCTTTTAAGGTGGTGCATAGGACAAAGCACATGAAGCAATAAAGCAGAAATGTGTTGGGGAAGAAATTTTTAAAGAAGTGTCTCAAAACTACAATATGGATTGTCATTCAAAATTAAAAACCAATTTCCATGTACCAGGTAGAACATGGTACTGATTCCAAAAACAGCAACAAGTAAGAAGAAAGACAGAGAGGCCAGCAAGAGGAGTGTAGTCATGTATCACTTCCTTTTATGGTCTACAAACTAATCTTAGCACAATCCGATGAGCACCAAGCTGTACTTACACTTAAAAAAAACCTCACATAAACTTTTTATATCTTCCCAGCCTTGGGAAGTTTAACTTACAGGAACTGTCCCACTGACATCATCACAATGCTTATTTAAATAGCATTGGTAATTTCTTCATTATGTATTGTATCAAAAAATTAAAGAATGATTCTGTGAAAATATAACTGAATTGTTTAAAAATAAGTTATAGTTAAGGGTAGCTCATTTTCTAATGTAATATAAACTAACACCTACCACATGCAAATTCTTTAGTTCCATCTAATGATCTTTGTTCTCTGGCATGGTGCCTGTTTTCATTCTTATATCAAGCTATCTAAGGACACAAGTGACATACTGCATCACGTCATGAAGCTTTCTGAAAATTCACTGATAGTGATGGATTAAAACTAAACCAGAAGAAGCTTAAAAAGTAAATAGATCATGGTAATCACAATCTGTAAACTAATTAAGGTCTAACTATACTACTCAATTACAAAAGTAAACTAGTAAGGTGGGTAAAATATATACTTTATGTATGGATTTATGACTAGTTCAGCATTGTAACAACCAAATTTGTGGACATTATTCCTTACTGAGCTTTCAATATGCATAATTCATAAGAAGTAGGGCGTGTAATTCATAGGAACTAGGGCAAATATATTGGGTGTTGAAACTGCTGTCTTCCCTGGATGCTCTCCACTGGTTTGCAAATCCGATGCTCAGAGAAGAGCTTCCCCTATGGTAGCTTTCTCAGTAGGTGGCTTAATTAAACTTCAACACAGAGCACTGGCTTGTTGGGATCAGACTACATGCTTGGCTTTTCCCAGAAGCTGTGGTAATTCCTGAAATGTCGAAACAGATTGTTTCAAGCAGGTCATAAAAACATAACTTGTCAGTTCCTCTAATGCTCCAGCTGCTGCTCCCAACTATCTGCCCACCCTGAAGACAGACAATTGTGTTTTGGCTATTGTGCTAGCAGAGATGTATTCCTAGCCCAGCCTCGAGAACCACTGGATGCAATGCTGGCTATTTACATGTGGGGGAAGAATACTTTCCATAATAGCTCTAAGTAACGGCATAAAAACTTTAATGTGAACTCCAGTTCCTTTTAAGGCTGCCTACATAGTTTACACACTATCATGCAGAAATGCCCAACTGACTGAACTGCGGGACATCTTGGTATTTGTTTCAATGGCTCCAAACTGTTGAGTGTAAATACAGTTAATTAAATTTCTTGTCTAGGATATAATGTCAACATTACATTTTGATACCATTTTCATAAAGTGTTCAGTAAACACTTAAACTCTGCTTTGGAGGCGAGATGAGAAATTATCCCTGGTTTTAACTGTTTTATAGTTATGCTTATTCACAATTTCACTTGAAATTTTTGGCTATTGATTTGGGTTGCCTGTAAGAACTTTTTCTGTTTTATATAAACACACAAAAATATATAGCTATGCCTAAAGTTCTTGTAATTATTTTTTACAGATGCTCTGCATAGTACAAAATTTGTCTATTGAACTTTCCCAGCTAGAAAGGAAAAGAACTTACACAAAAATACCTTTAATTTTCATTTTTCTGATTATCCATATGGCATTTCCAATCCAGAGTTACAATGAAGCCACAAATGACAAATAACTCAATTTTTAAAAAATTGTGTATCTCAGAGATAAAGTTGTGAGATCCTCTGATTTCACTTCCACTCTTTTAAAGTAAGAAGAAAAGTAAATAGACCCCAAAATTAAGTCAAAACATCCTACTGTTTTACTTGTCAAAACCTTGCCTAGTTTGCACACAAGATTGTACATCCACAGTGAATGGTGAAACCTCCCAGCATAAAGCTGCTTATTTACTGCAATATCTTCCTTGGTTAGTTTCCTCAGCACCCAGAAACAATCCCCCATGGCAGAGGGGTTGGAAGCAGATGACCCTTAAGGTCCCTTCCAACCAAAACCATTCTATGATTCTATGAAATCTCAGTTGGACAGTGAGAGCGATGCTATTTTAAATCACCTGAGTCACACTCTGGAGAGCCCTAGATGACTACAGAGGCATGAAAAGAAATATCACCTCTATCACCTGGAATAGTGGGTCTACACCATACCAGGTGTGAACTAAGAATTAAGGAATGGAGACGATTATGCCTTGAGTCTTTGCTTTCTCCCTGTTTTGTTTCCTACACTAGATGCAGCCATTTGGCAAGTTCAAGTGACTGAATAAGGTGTCTGAATTTGAGCATGATGAATGTTCCCCATATATTTCTGTTATTCTTTTCAAAGATTTAATTATTAAATACTCTGCTTTGTCTTTGGTGAGAAATTGCTTCCAGTTATCAACATTTCTAAACTGCTCAAAGCATCCAGACAAGATAGATGTGCTATGCATAGTGGAGAGATATTCATCTGTACAAATAATTCAGCATAGAAAGGTCCAAAAGTCCAGTAGCAAAAATGTCACCCTTGGAAAAATGTAGTTATTACCAATCCAGCACAAAGTTTTGATGGTATTCAGTGAGCTGTGGTTGTGCACAAAGACCTATACCAAGGTAAACCTACCTTGGGAAAAGTTACTCTGTAGTGAAAGACACATGCAAAACTTTGGTAGCCAGTTAGGAGGGACCTGGTGACATTGTCTAAAATTTCTGTATCTCCTGGTATGCTTGACATTTACCATTTCTGTTCACCAGAATAAATTTATTTCAGGTGGTCCTCTAAATACCTATCTGTTGTGGTTCCACTGATGATCTAATTTCAACAAGAATTTAAAAAAAAAACACCCTAAACCTGTTAAAGGTTAAAAAAGAGTCATACATTTTCACCAACCTCTGCTGAGAAGGTAAGTTTCCTTTTCCTTTTTCTTGTAAGTGAGTAAAAGACTAGAACTAAAGATCTCTTAGAGAATTGTGCCAGCCTGTTAAGGGAAAAAGAGAGTCATAGAAAAGAATCTGATATTTATTCATCTAGAGACTGAGATTTCCTGCAGGGTCCAAGGTAATTTGCCTCACCAATATCTCATTGTGTCCACATGCTAAAAAGAAGTGTAGGGAACTCCTGCCTTTCAATCACATCCCAGCATCTCTTCAACTCTTCGGGCCAGTGGCAGAAGCGCTGGAGAAAGCTGTACAATAGTAACAGATTTGGTGTCCTCCCTGCCCACAGCCCAGCAGACCACAGCATCAATAGGCCAAGCACGGAAGCAAGTATTAACATCCAATCCAATAGTAAAGTAGAATCATATATGAACATTCCACATATAACTCTGAATTTGCATTAGAAACTATTCTTAATATCCTTACTTAATTATCAGCAGCTGACTGAGAATTACAGATATAGGTAGCCACAACTTGCTTCCTTGGATTCTAGTTGTATGAAATTTGACACTGATACTAGGTTAGAAATAAATGAAAATCATCCTGTGTATGAGGATATTATTATCATTTGTCAAAATGTGGTTAAAGACAAAAATGGAGTAGATATGCAATTTTGTTAAGAAGAAGCACATTGTTACTGCTCTCAGCTATTGTGCCTAGGCACTAAAATACTGACTCAGCCCAGATAAACAACACTTGCTGGGAGAGAGAAGGACTCAGATCGCCAGGACACCAACAGTGGCGTGCTTTGTTGCTGAGAATGAGTAGGCAAGAGGCCAACAAATTTCCTAGAAAAAGGGTACCTTTTATTTCAGGAAATCTTGTTTGACAGAAACGTGGCCACGTGTCGCAAAGGCCTCAGAAGGATATTCTGGATACAGAAGAATTAGAGCTATTTTAACAAACCAGGTGCAATAGGATGAGTCCTGTCTTTAAAAGAAATCACAACGAATGCACAGCTCAAGTCAAAGACCATCTTGGTTGTGTGCCACCCAATGCAGTCCCAAACCACAGGTGAGGGGGCAGCACTGGAAGGTTTTTCCTCCACATGACAGGCTCTTTCAAAAACATTTTCTGCATTGGCTCATGTTACTGGAGCCCAAAGGGTACTTTCACCTTCATCTCAATCCCCACAGGCAAGAACCTCTCACTCTGATAATTACATTGGAAAGTGGTGATAATAGTGAGTAAAACAAGCAACAAAATGTCTATGAATATCTGATCTGACTGCAGCTGGCATTCCCAATAGCAAAGCTAAGATATAATATGGGAGAGGTCAGTAGTTACTCCCAGATGCTCTGGTCTCTCCATAGGCATTAGAGATACTGGGCCTGCCAGCTCACTTTTACATTGCTGCAGTTTTCTGTTATGCCCTTTGGCTCTCAAGGAAGACGAGAACAAATTTTTCTGGAAATTATACTGTGCAGTCTGGGCAAGCCGAGAGAAGACTACTTGAGAATCAAAGTCTGGACTACATTTTATGACCTTTCACTTCAATTTTAAATTTTTTTCCCCAGAAACTTTAAGAATTTCAACTTGTGTGGTCAATTATGCCAAGATTTTGTCTTTCATGAATGAAACCAAGTTTTAGACAAAGATGAAATGAGGATCTTGTGTGGAAGAAAGGTTGTGGCATAGCCACCTGCTAGCACAATAAATGTCTGTTTCTGGTTTAGCAACACATTCTCGTCCTCAGTCCCAGGAAGGATGGGGAAGTGTATCCAGTGATTTTTGTGTTTTACCAAAGGGCAGCTGTTTCCTTTTAGAAATTTCAAGCTAGGTTTAGTCAACTAAAAGGGAGAGGACATTAAATAGGCCACTTCCTGTACAGTAGACTAAATTAAAGGCTAGAACAACAGAAGCAGATATTAGTGTCTGAGGCTAGTATTTAAAAGCAGTAAAACAAGGAAGTCTGGGTTCACATTCCATCATAATAACATGAGGAAAATCAGATGAGAGGCAGAGTGGTTGGCATAGTCAAGACAAAAGGCAATCTAGTACTCTGCTGTATGACAATAAAAGATAAAAGCTCTCTTCTCTAAGGACTTGCACATGCCATACATGCACTTGAGGGCTGCTTAGTTTTTCTTGTTGTGTTCATGGTGTTTGAATACAACTTCATACAAAATGAGGTGCACTCTAAACACTTTAGTACCAGGCTCTTAACAGCAATTACAATACAATTACTGACTTCATTCAAAACATATTTAGACTGTTAAATTACTCTTCCTCTCAGCTTATCCAGAAATCATGTTTTGATTTAGTCAAAATGCATTAATCTTCACAGTGACCTGCACAGCAAAATCAATCTGTGTATCTCATTTAGAATTGTTCTCATTATGAAAACAACATCAAAATGCATTACTGTTCTTAACATTGTATTCCTTAACAGTCCAGTGGGACACTGCTGTTTGTGAAGAGCTGCCAGGGCTACCACTTGTTTAAAGGCTTTGAGATAGCTAGTGTCATAGTTTTACTGGTCCATGATCTTATTGTGCTATTTTTCTTTTTTTTTTTCCTTCGAGAATTAGCTAAATCTTATGGAAATATTGACTAATATCTCATCTACAAGAGAAAATTACTTCAAGTTGTTCCAGGGAAGGTTTAGATTGGATATTAGGAAAAATATTTTCATGGAAAGTGTAGTCAAGCATTGGAACAAGCTGCCCAGGGACGTGGTTGAGTCACCATCCCTGGAGGTATTTTAAAGAAGTGTACATGTGGCACTTTAGGACATGGTTTAGTGGTGGACTTGGCAGAGCTGGGTTAACAGTTGAACTTGAGGGTCTGAAAAGCCTTTTGCAACCTAAACGATTCTATGAAGCCATTTCTTTAAAATATTTAAAAAAAAAAAAAAAACAAAACAAAAACAAGCAAGACAAAACCAGTTACTGCAAAGCAAATTTTGAGTATTTTGTTTATGTCAGTGAAATAGAAATTGCATTCTAAGGAAAGGAGAAAATGGAGTGATACAGCTGTTATTCTGGTTCAGGCCTTCAGTTCTCCAGAATTTTCACTTGCCAAGTATGATGGAAACTAAACAGACTTCTTCACTTATTTTCCTTGGAACTATACTTGGACTTGAAAAGAGTCCCAGAAGTAAAAAGAGTAGACCAAGAGATGTTTACAAGTAGTAAAAAACTTAAAGAGATCAGTATGTAAGAACAATGGAGTGATTTTCATTACTTTTACTTTATCTCATTTTATTTGGCCTTTTTTTTCTTTCTGTTATTGTACATGCATCACCAAGAGAACACTCTTGTAGAAAATTTACATGTTAACAGCATAACTGTCTAAGTAACTCTAATAAACAGGCATCCATTTCCCAAAATAAGCATGGAATGAAAAAAATCCAAGGCTTTCTCTGTAATGAATGTTACTGAATTTTTCTTTGTAACATCTATTACATTAGATAAATAAAAGAAAAAAGAATTATGCAATATTAAATAATGAAAAAAAAAGCAAAACAAGTAAAAAGCCTAAATAAATCCCATGTTTTGTTAAATACCAAAAAGACCACTAAGAAATTATAATGACATGCTGTAAGATACTTTTGGTAAAATTGACAATGCTTCAAAGTTTTCTATGTCAGTACAATCATCAGAGTAAAAAGAATCACAGAATTGCAGAAACACAGAATCACAGAATGTGCTGAGTTGGAAGGGATCCACAAAGATCATCAAGTCCAGTTCCTGGCTCAGCACAGCACCATCCCCAGGAGTCACACCATGTGCCTGAGAGCATTGTCCAAACGCTTCTTGAACTCTGTCAGGCTGGTGCTGTGACCACTTCCCTGGGGAGCTGTCCCAGTGCCCAAACACCCTCTGGGTGAGGAACCTTTTTCTAATATCAAACCTAATCTTTCCCTGACAGAACTTCAGGCCATTCCCTCAGGTCCTGTCCCTGGTCACCACAG
>VZRO01006233.1:77182-105586 GCA_013397915.1 Daphoenositta chrysoptera
CAATGACAGTGAATAAAATATTTTTTATTCTTATGGTAACATGTATGTTACAGCAAAGCATAAGTAGGGTAATCTCAACTGGGAACCACTTCCTGTGAGCCAACATTTACAGGGATCATTGCAATTGAAACAGAAAAGATTGCTATATATTATGTTATTATGTTATTATATTATTATTATTATTATATTATATTATATATATATAATAATATATATTATGTGTATATATACATATATATGTATATACATAAGTATGTATATACATATAAATATATATACGTATTATGTTATATTATGTTATTATAAAAGTAAGCTGTATGATGCAAAAATTTATCTGCAAAAATAACCATTATGCCCCTTATATTGACAAATATATTGTATTTATATTTTTGTCTAAGTTTTTTGCATTCCATATATTCAAGAAGCATGACATTTCCTCTCTTTTCCTATTTCTTAGCCATATTGTGGCAGAAACAGCTCTTGAAAAGGCACTGAAACAAAGAAACAATAATGGCTTAGGGGCCATTCCAGGGTGAGAATTTTACAAATAGAATTTTCTGGAAGTGCAGTCAAGAGCCAAAACTGGTGTCAATACCAAGAGAGGGAGTCAGTGTCTTCACCATTGATCCATCAGAGGGAAATTTTATAATTTGCCAGTTTTTCGAGGATAAAGACAATCTGGTGTTTGATTTGGTCCATCCCCAATGGCGGGGCTCTCAGGAACCAGCAGGTGTTACTGCTGCAGGCCTGGTTTTCTTATGAAGGAAACCTAAAAGCAGAGAAGTATGTTCTCATGAAGTTTGACAAAATACATGGATAGGGATGGATGCAATACAGGCAGGCATATGACAACACCTTAGGATTTGGTTAACTGGAATAAAAAAAAAGTTTTGGGGAGATTTACTATTTATAATCAAATCAATAACATGAAGAACTAGAACAGAGTGAAAAGGCTGATTATTTACAATAGTATAGAATTTTCCGTATTTTCTTCCTTATTCTATGGGGAAGGTGCACTCAAATGTCCACTAGTTGGAGAGATTTTGATTATCTATGTCTTCACTTATCTTTCAGAAAATACTTTTACCTTCTGAAAAAAAAAGTGTAATTACCTTCCTTTATTACTTTTTTCCTAAGACTGTATCATACATAAGGCTTGAAAGTAATAACAATATTTTTTTAAAAAGTACCCTAAACACAAACAAGACAAGCACAGATCGAGGAAATACCTTAGCCTTGCAGTGGAGGAGTCTGTTAATGCGTTCCCCCATCCCCAGATTTTTTTCCATTTAGGAGACCTAGAGCTTCTCAAAATTCGAAGTTTTTGAGCAAATAATAAGTCTCTAGTACACCTCAGAGTTTTATATATAACAGATTGATGTAATTATACAATTGCAAGTATGTAAAGAAAAAGATTTATTAATTGGAACTTTGAAAGATTAAGAAACAAATCTTTATTCAACTAAAAGAAAATAGAATACAAAAAAAAGTCAGGTATCAAGACATCAAGGTTTTTAAATGTTCTTACAAAATATGCATGGTATATCAGGATTTTAAATTTTTAAGGGGATGCTTAAAATAACAATTCCCAAAATCATCACAGTCTTTTATACTCCTAAAAGTGTTTTGAGTTTTTTGCCCAGAATTCTGAGAAGAAGCAAGAAATTATATGCTTTTCTTGTAGGATTGGTGGGTTGTGGTTTGGTTTAGGTTTGGTATGGGGTTTTTTTCCGTTTTTTTTTTATTATTTTCTTTTTGTCAGTGGAGAAAAGTTTGCAAATAAGCGGTGTATTTTGCAGAGAGGGATGCATATCTCTAGAAGGTCTTCCTCCTCGTAAGCATCTCTTAGACAGTTATATCTTCTTTTTGGAAGTCTGTCTCTGTCTGCTGACAGTAAGAGCTGGTATAAAAGCTTAATTTTTTAGGGATATAAGAGTTAGACTAAAAGCCTAATTCTAGGAATCTAATATGAAAAAGATTATTCCTGCCCAAGACAAAGATTTAAGATCAGCTGTTAGGTTGTCCCTGCTTGATTTAACATCAGAGCAGGAGGTTCCAGATTTGCTCAGGCTTTGTCTGTGGCATGTCCTAAGAACCAAAATTACTATAAATACAGAGAATTAGAAAATAAAAGGCACCCTACTCACTCCAGCTGGTTTTTTTCATTCTGAGAGCTTATTATGCCCAAAGGCATGACATTGCATTGTGGAGGTCTTGAGTCCATGGCGTGTTGGAGAGAATATAAAAACCCAGACCCACAATAAGAAACAATCCAGTGTGGGACTGGACACTGTAGGGCCAACTGCACCAGCGTGATGGGCTCCTCTCACCACTAAACTGCACTTCTGTCAACCAGACAGACCCTGGTGGACCTGTCTATGTTTGTGAGCAGGTTCAATTGCCAGTTTACCCATCTCTTTTTATCTTGTCTGAGAATCACTCCACCTACAATGAGTCAAAATAACAGATATTTAGGTGTGTCAGGGGACTCAGGCAAATATATTAGCAATTGTAGAATATCACCTGAGATGTGGCCCCTCCAATGCCAGATGTAATTACATCTCTAAGGAATGGGTTTTTAAATGAGGGAGAGACAGGGATTTTCTGTTTTCTGTGAAAAATATGAGGGGTTATCTGATGTACTTTGTCCCATTTTATTGTTCATGTCGTGTTATGCATTCTTAATTCTTAAAACCAGGGAAGAGCATTTTTTTTCCAGTTACTTTAGCTATATATATATATAAAAAAAAATACATGAAATGTAGTATTTTACAACTTTCCCTTTTTCACAAATTGCCAATAAATCACTGCCCATCACAGGCAGCAGCAGTCATCTATTCACCCAAACCTATTGATTCCCATATAAATGAGTTCTAAAAAGATATATTAGTTTAGTTTAAGCATACAGTAGGGATAGATTTCTATTGTCTGCTGCCTTCATGTACCAGTTTTCTATTTCAAAAAAGAAAAAGTCCATGGTCAATAAAAAAAATAAAATAAAAAAAAGAATTCTCACACCTTTTATATGCAGAATATGGAATTTGTCTATCTCAGTGGCTGTTGGGATGCAATTAGGTACTCTGATGCTATTCAAAATTATCAATAACATATCAAAATAATGAAATAATAATAATAGCAATACTAATAACAATGGTTTAATAAATAATAATTATTTTTTAATCCCATTGCAAGAAACTTTGGCTTGGTACCTCTGAAAATGTTGCCATGGGCACCCTGCCTCAGTGGTTTTACTCAACCTTTGCTAAGTATAACACTCAGATCATATGGAGGGCACCAAAGAAGAAATAACCTTTATTATTAACCTAGTCAGTTTGGAATCCTTTTTTTTAAAAATACTAAGCTTATTGAGCATGATATCACTAGTTGATTGAAAAATTATGACATTCTCAGGCACCACTGGGGGTTTTTCATGCAAAATGTTTTTTCCCAGCTGTTTTTAGCTGTGCTTTTATTTGTCATAGTATATTTGATGCTGTAGAAATGCAACATTACTGAGGGTAGAACGAAAAATTTAATCAGGAGGATGTGACAGGGCAGAATTTTGAGTGGATATTAAGCTGACCATGTTTTCATCCTCTGCTTTTCTTTCCCGTCTTTGTCATGACAATCACTGAATGCTGCTTTCCCAATGCTCTCCTAGGCAAAACCCTTCTCCTTAGTGGCAGCAAACCTACCAAACTCATGCTTCACTGTCCCAGAGATCCACATTTCATCCGCCTGTCATCAGTTAGCAGATGACAAAAGTCAGACACCACGTCGAGACCGGTGTTGCAGTGCGTTATGGCAGTTTCCACAGCCAGAATTGGCCACTGCCATCTCCCGCCTTTTTCCCCTGTGTTTGGTTTCTCCCTCAGGAGAGATCTCTCTCCTCCCACGGTATTCCTGATTGGTTTGTACCCTTGCCTGCNGGCACTGGCGAACACAGCTCGCCAGAAAGCCAGTGTCCCGGCAGACCGGAGGGTCCCCAGCCAGCCTCAGGCTGCCGGTGTCACTGGTTTGTTGTGGCAGCGGGGCGGAGCGCGGTGCCCGTGTCGTGTCCGGCCACCCCGCAGGCCGCTCGGGCCCGTGGCCCTCAGCAGGCAGCGCTGCCGCTCTCACCGCCCGCCCGCGCTCGCATGAGCAGCCCGCGTCCCTGCAAATTAAAACCACAAGGAAGAAATATGCCAGGCATGAACAGCTCCAAGAGCTCAAAATATTTAAGCTGCTGACAAGGAAAATGAGTATCTGGAAGAGGAAAAGGGTCCTGCACTGGACTTACAGTAAAGGGACTACAGTTTTCTTCAGATACACTTTTTCCCTGTTTGATATTTTGCTATAGACATATTATTTGATTTGAACAATAAGAAGAAATATTAAGATAATAATGTTTTCCCATCTCCAAAACATTATTTTTGTAAATTATGTTTGTTGCTGAAAATTTATTTTTCCTCCAGTAAAGTACATAAGAAGTGACAGCAACCCCCCACATTTGTCTCTTTTTAGTGCAACAAATATTGAAAAATAGTAAGTTTTTAAACATGCTAAGCATCTCACATAGAAGGGTATAAAACTGTACAGTAGGAAGTTCTTTTATTGTAGTCTCTGATCTTGATTCAAAGGCAGTTCAAAGAACTGCAAAGACTAAAGAGGCAATTGTTTATGTCTTCTAATTAAAAAGGATAAAACTCAACATTTGAGATAAACTTCCAAGATGGATCTATTCTTTAGGGGCAAAAAATTAAAAAGAACAAGAAAAATAAAGCAATCATCTTCTATAAGCATTTGATAATGAAGAAAATACTTTAAAGATGATTAAAACATAGGTCTTTCTATTGTTACAGCATATTCATAGTTCAAGAACTTGATTTAAAATTGCATTTTTATGGAAGAAAATTCTAGTCCTGGTATGAATTTGACCTGTACTGAAACTTAAGGAAGTATTCATACCTAACTCAAGCAAAACTTTCTTATTTAAAAACTCTTATAGGATCAGCTCATTACTACAAAAAAATTATATTGTTATATTGATTATACAATTATATATACATTTTTGCTAGCATCAACAACTCAATTCATGGTATAAGGTGGCCCAGAAAGTGAGCAGAAGAGCAATGTTTTGATACTAAATTAATTAGTCAGAAATGCGAATTTTGTCAATCCTTGATGCTCCATTAAGACACTGTATTAACTGTCACAGGTGGTGTTCCTCACAGGAAATGCTTAAAAAGAGAGAGGAACATATGCAGAATCCATTGCTGAATCTACAAATCTGAAAGACAGTCCATTGAACACAGATCTGGGATGCATACCACTGTAAAAAATTCTTTTACTCAGTTAGAAAATATAGAATTGGTATGATATGAGGACATGATAAATAGAGGTGCACACATAAATACATTAATGCTGCAAGACTATTATGTCAGAAGGATCTGATCTAAATATTACTGAGCTAAGTAGGAACTCTTGACAGAACAATCTGGATTGGATTCTAGTTTCTCATGGAATAAATTATAGCAAACATAGCGTTAAGATATTATATTTATCCTGTGATTTTGAATTTTCTCTCTTAATTTGGATTTGGTCTTTCTAAAGTATTACCGACCTAAAGTGTGCTTAGTCTGCTAAATTTCACCCAGGCTTTTAATAAGCTGTTTAATAAGCTGTTTTCTAGATAGAGTGAAAGTAAGTTATTTGTTTCAAGCTAAACCTTTATGTTTAAAAGAATTATAGCTGCCGTCCTTAATGGAGCAGATGTAGTATTATATATTTTCCTTACGGTCTGATGATTTTCCTTCATTAGGGAGATCTTCAGCACTCTCTTCAATAATGAACCAAATTCAGGTAGTGGGGAAATTGCAGCTTACTTTTCTCTGGAGGAGATAGTCTTTATTCTATTGTTAGTCTTCCTAATTGTGTGCGTTTTTTCTATGCTTCATATGTTGTTAATTGCTTTACTGAGTCCTGTGTTGTCAAATGACTCATTAAAACAGTAAATTTTGCTGCTTTTAAGTTCTGCCTCTAAAAAATGACATATATTTACAAACATGGGGCTAAATTTTGTCACTTTTACTGAGCTGTATATTAGGTTTTTGTGTCTTTGCTTTGATTTCAGTAAGAAATTTGTAAATACTGTAAGAGATAAATAACAATTAAAACCTCTTCAGTACCTGTTGATAAGAAGGCTTAAGTCTAGATATCAGCTGTACCAGTTTGTAAATTTCAGAAAAAAGACATCAATATCTTCCCAAAAGTCTATTTTATTTCAGTACCCAGAACCAATACTCATTAAGTTAGAGAAGAAATAGGCTGATGCATAGGTAATAATTTAAATCTAAAAGTTTTTCAACTGATTCAACCTGTACTTATTACATGTATCTTCCTAACATGTCCTAAAATGACATACAGAACAAAAAATTCTGGGATATGCAAACGTGGTGCAAGACAGTCATCCAATGCTGAACTTGTTTATTTGTTCATTCTTCTGCATACTTAATGTTCTTTCTTCTTTCCTTGTACAGCTTTGGCTCATTTCAGCATCCACATGAAGGCTTGGGAACAGATCTTAATTTTGCTCACTTTCATTAGTCTTTGAGGCACAGTGGTCTCACAGCCATCACAGTGAAGTTACACACTAACATTTTATTAGGCAAACACTGGAGAACTGACTCAAAGAAAACAGCAAACAACTCAAGTTGAGGCAAGATGTGTGACCTGTGATATATCAAAGAAGTTCAATTACTTCCCTGTTCTTGTATTGCCTGGGAGAGGTGTAACACTGAATATGGATTTTATAGCCCCTGCTTTTCTGTTTATATTGACAATGCTTTTGCAAGAATGAGTGAAGACCATGGTACCATTTCTTTTATAAACATCTGCTGAAATGCAGGTTCCTCAAGGTAACAGGAGAGGAAGTTGAGGCTCCTCCTCAAATTTCAGCCATCTCTTTGCATTTCTGTGTACATCAGGTGATCTGTGAGAGCTGAGAACACATGAGGTTATACGCAGATGCAAGATTGAATTAGTCAGGCCAATAATCATCCTGTCTTTAATAAGCACGCACTGTAAGGCCAGGTTTTTATTCAAATTTGGAGTTTTAATAAAACCAGTTTTAAATAAGATTATATTTCCACTTTGGCAATGTTAGCACTACGCTATCCTTCAGCAGTTCTAATTGTGAGTGTCAAATGGGAACTCACTGAATAATAAGAAAAATGAAATAAAGATCACATCTCTATATCTTGCCGTATATACTTTTTTATATTTTAGGTGTTAGTCATAGAATCATAGAACCATAAAATCATAGAATAGTTTTGGTTGGAGGGGTTTTTAAAGACCACCTAGTCCAATGCCCCTGCAGTGAGCAGAGATGTCTTCAACTAGACCAGGTTGCTGAGTGCCCCATTCAACCTGACCTTGAATGTTTCCAGGGATAGAACATCTGCAATGTCCTAGGCAAACAGCTCCAGTGTTTTACTATGTTTATCACAAAAAATTTCATCCTTATATCCTCTCTCAGAGTAAAACTATTACTCCTTGACCTATCAGAATAGGCCCTGCTGAAAAGTTTGTCTCCATCTTTCTTATAAACCCCCTCTAAGTCCTAAAAGACTGTAATAAGGTCTCCCTGAAGCCTTCTCTTCTGCAGTCTGAACAGCCCCCATTCCTTCAGCCTTGCTTCAGGGAAGAGGTGTTCCAGGTCTGATGGTTTTTGTGGCCCTCAATAAAATAATACTAGGGTTTGGGCTTTTTGCAGTCTAATCTTGCTTTACTCAAAAGAAATAATAATAATAAACATAATAATCATAAACCAATAACAACAATAATAACCCACAACAGATTTCTTTTATCTGAACCTCAAATACTGCTTTCTGTATGACATTACTGCTTTCTGTTTGACATTACTGTAGTAATGTCAAGTAAGGGAGTCTTTGTTAATTAAATGGTATCTGGATCATATTTTAAGATATTTAATTCATCCAGTCCACAATTTTGCAATCTTACACATTTTTGTCCCTATTTCTTTGAGAAGTACAGTTTCAAATGTTTTCCAGCAGCTCCATGTCATCCTGAATACAGGATAATTTCAATTCACTTACTTTAAGCAAACAGTAACTCACTGTCCCAATTCTGTTCCAGACTTTGTTGCTTGAGCTTTTCTGCCTTGTCAGGGATCAGGTATCTCTTATGTGCCTGTTTTTAGACCTAAAAACATTAGCATTTCTGATGTCCACTGACATTGTGGTATCAAACAATCAAAACTTATTGAAATATAGCCCTGAAAATCAACATCAGTTTAATTAAGATCCTGGGGACTGTGTCTATTCACACAGCTGCAAAGCATAAAACTCAGGTCTGTCACAAAGAACAATCTGTAAATTTGATAAAAGAATGGCTTTTCTAACTTTAAGTCTCTACACCTAAGAATAAAACGTCCACTACACTTTGACCCCTACAGATTTTTTTTGTTGGTCGTAACTGTTTATTTTTCTTGCCCTTGTTTTACCTCAACCTTTTCTTCATGTTCACCTTGTACTTTTTCTGAGTTGATTATAGCATGCCAAAAAGTAAACTCACTGTGCAGTACTTGGCTAAAAGTCAGCATTTTGAGCCAAGAATTTCTCAGTTCCAAGCTTTAAAAGAGTCATCAGAGCATCTCGTCCTTGGCTTTCTTAAAAGTTTCAGAAGTGATTTATATTGGTTTTGACTCTTCTGGAGATGTCTGCAGCTTGATAGACTTAGGGAGTTCAGGACACTAATTCTGCTGTTGCTGGACATAGTAATACAATAATTAGCTATTGTTTCTAGGACATTTCCTCATTAATGCATTAGCTACACTATTAACACTACTCAGAATAAATAGTAAAAACAATACCTTTTATCAGGACCTTCTGATTAGGCCTGTTACAGACAATTAATTTAAAAAGTGTCACATTACCTCTGCATTGCTCTTCTCCAGTTGTTATAGGTGCTTTATGTGACATGACTTAGGTTATTTATATAAAAAAATAATAGAATAAAAGAAACAATAAAAGAAATGAATACAGGAATACAGAATACAGGAAGTCAAGAAGCCAGTCACTTTTGTAAAATCCCATATAATTATTGGAGATGTGACAACCTATCCCCCAGGGGTCTAAACAACTGCAAGAAGTCACCAACAGGAGTACTTCTCACAAAGATGTTGGTATTTTGGAACATATAAATGGCTAACAAAGCAAATTCAGTCTGTGATCTATCAAGAAACTCTGGGAAGTAAAAGATATAGAACAGTCTTTACTGTGATGGCTTTTAGGAATAGAGGAAATAGAGTAAACTCTAGAATTCTGCCAATAACAGACCATTTTTTACATTTACAAATGTAATTTCTTTCAAAGTAACAGTTAATGCTGAAATAACAAAACTCTACAAAGCAACCTCATATATCCTATCACCACTATATTTCAATATCAAATCTTTTTCTCAATGTGGTTGATGAAAGTTAATATGAAATGTAAATGCAGTTTCAGTGTTAAAGGAATAAAACAATAGAAATTTTTACCATTTCTGGATTGTTTAAAGACATTGAAAGTAAATGTTAAGAGTTTCTGAATGTTGAAAGGTATTTAAATTGTCACAGAATTTCAAAATTTTAAAACCTTGGTTATCTCAGGTTTTTTCTTAGCCTATCAGTGCCTTTTTAAACAATTATTTTTTGAACCTGTAAATCGGATAAATGCTTTCAATTTGGCACATATTTTGAGTAAAATTACCTGAAGCAACTAGGGGATTAAGTCATTCAATGGTACCTAGTTATCTTAGTTGTATATTTTAAAGCTGTTTTTTAAATTTAATGATCATAGGTTAAATCTTTTTTTGTAATGTCTATAAAAGCATTTTTAAATACACACACTCACTGGCATACATAAATTATTTTCTGTTGAATGTTTTATATATCTTATTCTAATATAAACTTAATAATGTAGATTTTATAAGTGACTAATATCTCACTGGCAACATAGCTTGGCCAAGTCACCCTTTAAAATTCAGAATAATCATTTTAACAAACTGCTTCATAGCAATTCCAGTTTTGAATGAGAAGGAACTGTTATCTTAGATGATGATGCTAGCAAGGCTTCAGGCAGTCTGAAGGTATTCTGGTCACCAATTCCTGCTAAGCTATTTTCACCTCAGAAGCAGGATCGAGGGAATATAAAAGAGTCAGAACCCATCTGTACATAGGAAATCACAATACTTTGTTCTAAATTAACTGCATGATCCTCAAATAGAAATGCCCCAAAGTGACCATATTTTTCAGAAACTAGTGGTCACAGATTCTGAGCAGTACTTCACAAATATATGTGGTTTTAAAAGATTTTATTTGATTTTGTTATCTGTTTTCTCTCTTTCCCTGTATTTTCTTCCCTTCTTTCTTTTTCTTGTTTCTTTCTTTAATTCTTGCCTGCTTGTGATGGATGTGTGTCCTTTATTTTTAAAGAGTATTTGACAGAAACCCACTATTACTGGATTCCATTACTACCCTGAAATATATATACTCTATCAATTTTCATGTGTTCATATTTTCCAAGTGAAGGCATATCTAAGGAGCAGCAAAAAAGTTTTGTAACCTCAGTCACATTCTCCAGCATTCTTGAAAACATTTTTGAAGTGTGTATCATTGAAACACTGTCATAAAGTGTTTATACTGATTTTCATACCATGAATCACACAGATGTACTTTTTATATCTATGGTTTACTTATGCAATGTTTGTTTTTTCCTTTTTGACATACCTGCTTTGTTGAATCTCTCTTTGCCCATCCTTCTTAAATTTAAAAGGGAAAAGGACATCAATTATGAATCATGCAGGTGTCATGGTTTAACCCCAGCCAGCAATTAAGTATCACTCAGCCACTTACTCTCCTGGCCCTGTCCATGGTGGAATGGCGAGGAGAATAAGTTAAAAAAAAAAAAAAAAAAAAAAAGGAAAGGGCTTGGGTTAAGGTAAAAACAGTTTAATAATTGAAACAAAATAAAATATAAAAAATACTAGTACTAATAATTGGAATAGAAAGGAAAGGGAGAGAGGAATAAAACCCAGGAAAAAAGTGATGCACAATACTTTTGCTCACCATCTGCTGACTGATGCCCAGCCCATCCCCCAGCAACGATCAGTCCCTCCCAGCAAACTCCACACCCAGTTTATATAATGGATATGGTAGCCTGTGGTGTGGAATATCCCTTTGTCCAGACTGGATCAGCTGTCCCGGCCACGCTCCCTCCCAGATTCTTGTGCAGCTGCTCGCTGGCAGAACAGGAGACATTGAAAAGCCCTTGACTTAGGGTCAGCACTACTCAGCAACAGCCAAAACATCCATGCGTTATCAACATTATTCTCATACTGAATCCAAAACACAGCACTTTACCAGCTACTTTGAAGAAAATTAACTCTGTCCCAGATGAAACCAGGTTCCATATCATTCAGTCACGCTAGGTCCCACACTTCCCAGTACCCAACAGCTTTCCTGTCTTTTGATACACACAAATATAATTTCCTTAGTCTATGGACTACCCCTATAGAAGTCCATTGACGTAATCTAGTCCATGAACTTGAGCTCCATCATAACAGCCTTCCAGATAGCAAAAATGGTGTGTGGTATTATATTTTTGCATGTTGAAGCCAATTCTGATTCCATTACAGCTGCGCTCATCCACTTTCATCAAATTTCTTTCTGCATTCATGTGATGATCAGAAGGGAATCAGATTCAGTTCCCCAGATCCCGTGTGGTTAATATGGATGTCACAAGGCACACAGTCTGGAGATTGTCATACAGCTGCCATGATAGGGATAGTATACAGTGTTATATGGCAATTATTTTCATTGCCATTGCCCGGGTTATTAATTTAGCACTCATGTATATATATAGCTGCTCTCAGGTATTTCAGAAATGAAAGATAGCTGCAAAAATGCTTTGGTAACCATCCATCTCCTCTAGTGAAGAAGGATATAAATGTCTTTGATTATCACAGCTTTCACCAAAGATAATCCAGCAGGAAATATTCAATGGATGGCATGTTCTCAGTAGAAACCTGTAATGAAAACATCATTAAATTCAATACAATAATGTCATTTTTATTCACTGGAGTCCTTATTCTCAACAAAATAAAGTCTATGTACAGATTTTTACTTTAACAATATAGTTGTATTATAAATGTCTTCAATGTCTTCAATTTAAGTTAAAACACTTTCTTGTGTTTCATTCAGATTAATCTAATTAATTAACTAATAAAATAACGAATTTATTTCATTAATTCATTCATTTGGGATAATTTACTATCTGGAGAGGTATTACCCCATATTTGTCACGGGAATAGGGTGATATAGCCATTAGCTAAGTTACCCTTGACTGTTTTATCAAAATCTAAAATAATCCTACTGATCATTAGCATACTGAACTATTTCAACAAATTTCAGTGTTGGTATTATTTTCTTCTATACTTTTTTCTGTAAAATAATTCTTATTTATAAGCTCTGCAATGTGTTATCTTTACTTTCTTCAATATAAGTTTCTCCCTCAGCCTATAAAACTTGAGTTATAAAAAAATATTTCAATGAATAAAATTGCAGATTTATAGGGCTGAAAGAGACAATGGAAGTTTGTTTAATTTATCCTTATGTCTCAATACAGGATCATCTTAGGTCATGGAGACAGATGTTTGTGCAACTTCCAACAATAAAGGCCAGCAGTGTACTCCAGCTGTCCTGCGGTCTTGTTCAGTGTTTCATTGTCTGTATCATCAGAAAGTTTTTCCTCATGACTAGCCTTAATATCAGCTTGGTGAGGTGACATGAACCAGAGTTAAGCACTCAGTTCTCACTGAATGCCAGTGAAAGACAGTTATCTGATTTCCCCATACCACATATGTCTTTAACTTCTTTCTTTATTTATAATCATGATATAATTGTTTGGGCATATTTTAAAAGGTTTATAATAATAATAATGTTTTCTCTCTGAACAAAGACATTCTTAAACTGTTTAATTACATTTAAAATATTTAGAGTTGCCACAAATAAGTAACTGTAGAAATGATCTATTAGACAGCAAAGTAGCAGATATGAAGAGCTTATAGCAGAGGATGAAGCAATGGTTTCCTTTCATAATACTTGGAACAGAAAGCCAACACTTACTCATTGTGACACATCAAACAGTCTTTGGGCAGCAATTTCAGAATTCAAACATGTTGGATTATCCAGTCAGGTCTCCTGACAACACGATTTTAGCAAAATAATCACGACTTATAAGAGAATCACTCAGGAGAAGAATGCTACATTAATTATCTGTGCTTGTTCTTAGACTATTTTTGTCCTGAATCTGCATTTATATACAATTGTGCTGCTCCATTTCCATAGGCTGATTCACCCATCCTCATCATCTAACATGGACATTTTTACTATCATATAAATTATGCGTGCAGAAGCAGCACAGGATCTCAGCATCGAACATTACACCAAGCTTTTTTCCCATATATCATCTTCACTCTCTTCACAACCTAAAATACTTGAAGTTATAACAAACACATTCAAAGCAGTTTATCTAGTATAGGGGATTTCAATATATGTGTATACAATTATAATTGAAGTTCCTAGTTGTCCTATTTTATATATAGACATTGGCTTTCCATCCTTTTCCAATTTGAATCTTAACAGCTCCAGCAGCCATTTCAATTCTATATTAAATGTTTCTGCAGAGCTTCCTACTATCTGTTTGATTTTTCCCTAAATGTATTTCTGTTGTACTTTTACTTATTACTTTAACTAATGCAATTTATTTGTATAATGGACATATGGAACTATGGCTTTAGATTACAACACAGTCCTTACCCTAAACATTTAGAAAACCACCTCAGTCACAATAAGACACAATATAGCTAAAATCCCCTTTTTGCTATCAAACTACTTATGGTAATTTTTTTTACTTAATCTTAAAAAATTTCTTAAAATCATTCATTAAAAATGCAATGATACAACCATATTATAAAATTCTGTATGTTTTAAAGCTATTGTGTATAGAATTCTGAAATTTTATGTTGGTTTTCTGAAGACTGCTGGGATTGCAAGTTTCATCAAAGACAGCACCTGATTGTGCCTGGACATGGAGGCTTAGAATAAAATATCAGAACAGGCACAACATATAGCGTTTTTCTGACTAATTTTCCTGTTTCTGGTAATCAGAAATAAATAATTTCTTGACAACGTAAGACAGAGTCATTGTAAACCACATGACTTATTTCTCTTTCATGGTTTTGTCCAGCCTATTCTTGAAGGTATGCAAGCGTTCAGCAACCACAACTTTCTTCATCGTGAGGTTTTTAATCTTCACAATGTAGTTTGAAATGAAGAACTTTTCTCTTTGTTTTCAGAAACCTGTTTATGATCTTCAGCTCCCATTTTTTTAATGGGAGAGAGGGAAAACAGGCGATCTTTATCTACTACACCCCTTAATGTCACTTACAGTTCCTCAGACACATGACAGGTCTCCCATTTTCCAGCTTGGAGTCGTTTTTTTTCTAGTCAGTTCGCCAAAGGGAGCACTGTGGATGTATGGAGGTGTAAATGTAGTTCTTTACTCCCATGTCAGTATCTTGATACTTGCTTTTCGGTCTTCATATGGGACTGATCTGACATTTTCCTAAAATGGTCTACTGCAGGTTCAAGGTACTGTTATAGGTCATCACGTTAAGGCCCTTTTTTCACGAGTTTCATTTTATGTTCATTTACAGTGGATTGCAACTGGTCAAGCTCAGATACCAAATTTGCCTGCAGTTCTTACAGGCAGTTCTCTTATTTACACTGCTTGCATAAACTGGGATAATTAAAAAAATATTTAAATTTCATTCTTGTAGATTACTTGTGAACATGCAGCTTTGTTCCCAGGAGAGAACTCACATCACTAACATACTGCACAGTTTGCCTTCCTTCATTGTGGAAAATGACTAACCTACAATCAGTTCTTTTCTGTCTGTTAAACAGTGGTTTCATCCATTCAGTGCCCTATGTTATCCTCTAAGGGTTATTCAGTTCCTTTTACAAACATCAGTATGGGATCTTGAATGACCTCGCAGAAATTTGAGTACTTTTATCACTTCTCTGTTGAATACTCTAAAATTATTTTTTTGTTAAATCTTATAATTTTAATTAATTTTATTTTTATAGTTTTATCCTTTTTAATAATTATACAGAACACTACAGATGGTGTTCAAGAGACAAATTATAACTTTGTATGCCATTTTGTGCCTGGATTATGTTCCAAAATCTTTGGAAAAATAGAATTTTTGCTATAGAAGAATGCTTCTTGAATTTTCCTCTGAAAATCTAAAAATTGGGAATATTTCTAATAATTTCTTAGTCTGAAGCTTCTGAAGTTCAGCTGGTATGTATTTTGGGTTGTTATGCAACAATTATTTTACTAAAAAATATTAAAGAAATAAAGTCTAAATAAGATGGCTTACCTTGTTTGTGAGCAACTAGGTACTTCATTGGACAAAAGTAGCAGATCTCTGTTAAAATAACTTTTTCTTCTGCTTTGACCTAGCCAAGCACAAGTTTAAGCATTCCAGCCTCCATTGTAGCACAAACAATATCAGTCAAAGAGAAATCATCACTGAATGCATTTTGGTACAAGGAACTTAACCATAGCTATAGAAGTGGGAAAAAAATTATTGGAAATACATGACTCTCTAAGAATTTAGGAGACACATCAGTTAAGCAACTCAATAAGAGCCTTCATTAGTAATGGTGGATTAAAAAAGGTAATACAATTGCAGTGCATAAAGAGGCCAGTAATGAGTAGAAAATATCCAAAGCCTGAAAAAGTTCTGCAGCCTATTAGTGAAATATGATTCATCTTGTCTAGCATAGGCATTTAAAACAGGCTAAAAGAGACATGCCTTGAAAGTGCCTGTTTCTTTCAGTTGCCTGTAAAGGGATCCTGATTACCTCAGCTGTTGATGTCTGTGGGCTGGATATCTAAATTAGGTGCAATGAGTCCTTTCTGCAGAGCTTCCTTTGTCAGTGTGGTAAGTAAATGGCACAAGGGAAAGATAGAGTGCCCACATTTTAGAAGAATGTTGTAAAATTGGGTGAATTGAAGAAAAAATTGAGAGTGTAAGAACTTGTCTGTCCAGGAGCTGTGTGCTATGATAAGGCACAAAGAGGTGATTTTGAATGAGGCATGGCCTCAACTGGTCAAGATGTACTTCAGTCAGAAATGTTGATGGGAGGAATCCAGAGGTTGACTAGCAAATATAGGGGTCAAATGAGATGATCTGAATATCCCTATGAACCTTATACTCTTAATCTCTATGAGAAGAAGAATGAAAATAAGGTAATACACTTATACTAAAATGCTTTCATTTTTTTCTAGTTGAGAGAAGAAAATGTCCTCAATAGAAGCACTTATGAAATTAGCTTTACATGGCAGCAACCACTTTAGGCTGATAACAGAAGTAAATCTTTTTTTATTCTCCAGGAATTAAGGGAAGAAGATGAAAAAGTTCACTTCCCTGCATAGCAACTAGCAGTGTCAAAAATATGCCTATCTCTTTATTTCATATATTCCTTGGGGAAAAAAAAGTCTCTTAGGGAATATGTAGATTTCACAGAAAGAGCAAATGAAATTTTTGCAAATAACTCCATGCCATTTAATATTACTGAGTCATGAACAGACACTTTTTATGATGTTATATGGAAATTCAAACATAATGGGTAAGTCCTAACTCCGCTTGAAAAAAATTGGTCTATTTTTGGTTCTATATCTACCTTTCAAGTGTGACTCTATTAGTTCATCATTCATGTAAGTGCTGATGCAGCCTGCTTGTGTCTACTCGGAAACTCCATGCTAGAGAGAGGCATGGGATTGCCAGTTTCTCACCCATAATTGCTGCTGCTTAACCACTGGACTTAGCTCCTTCTCTTAACAGTTTTAAAAGAAAGGTAATAAATTACCACAGCACTTCGTTCTGACATTGCATTCTTTAAGGGAAAGAATAATACATTAACCCTTTCTTTAATCTTCAACACACAAAATTAAAGGGAAAAATAAAATAGTGGGGAAACAAGTTGTTACAATGTCAAACTGCAGGAAAGAGCAGCCTTCTGCTAAAACTAATACTTGTTGGCAGAGAAAAAAGTTCCAAATACAATGGAAGAAAATCTAACATAAAAAATTATGATGAGGAAATATTGTTTCTGGAATGAAGATATCTAAGTCGTTGATGGAACCTGACAGAAAGATTTGAAAATGATGCCTAAAAGGTTCTTTAATAGCAATTTAAGTAAATGTAATATTATATTTTAAATTTGGGGATGCATATTAAATGGAGTAGCAGATAGAAAATAGACAAACAAATAAACAGAAATGCAATAAAATTTTTGATCCTCTAAGCCTTGTGAAACTTGAAAGAGTCATACAGAGAACACAATAAAATATAATATAAATAAAATCTTATTTTAATAAGAGAAACAGAGAGAACTAGATCAAAGAGCTAGATGACAATACAACAGTTTACTTTTGTGAGGCAGTATTTTTCTTACTAGGAGAAAGAGAACAATGAGTACAGCCAACATGAAAAATTTGTTCCAGTTTCAGCATGGAGAAATGCTGAAAGCTTTACGGACTACCTCTTAAATAAAGTGCAGACAAAGAAGGTTTAAGATAAAAAGATCCTTCACCACTGACAACGGAGGAGTAAGAGAAGAGAAAAGTGTAAAATTATTTTTAGGAAAGAGTTCTGCGTAAAATATCTTGTGATTTTAGGCTGAGTCCTGAGTCATTCAGAAAGGTGATATGAATCAGATCTATACCTCCAAGTTTGTTGATGTGGAAAGAAGAGACAGCAGATTTACTTTGGTAGAATACCAGCAGAAATTACAATCTCCTCCCCCTTGACTCAGCTGTAGTCAATAAACCTGCTGGAAAATCATATGTAGTCAAGATCCCACCAACGCTGAAGGAAGAATAAATAAATCCACAGCTGTAGCTTCTCCTCAACCATGTAGGGCTGAGGGGGAGGAACAGCACGTGAATTTAGAGTGGAGTTCAGCTCAGCCAGATCCAGCTACCAAGCTGCTAAGATGGTCACTCAGGCTCTTTTCTTTATAAGAAGAAGGATAATACCTCCAAAGGGAGCTGTATCTCCTCTGGGCAGACCATGCCCTGGCTGAGGTGGCTATCTTGCTCCATTGATGGTTTGAACAATTTTGATGTCTAGCACACAGCAAATCCCACTTAGGTGGCCAAAGTGAGGTAAAATGCAGACACTCCTAAGACACAAGGTGAACCTTTTTCTGAGTAGGCTTAATGCCAGGTGTTAATTTTGAGACCATATTTCAGATACTTTAAGTGTCTTTTATTTTCAGAGTTTTTTACTTACTTTGCTTGCGTAGACATTTATTAAAGAAAATATTCCTTGCCATAGATGCAACTACAGCTGCTTCTCAGTTTAGTGCTTCTATGTGGCCTTCATCTCACCCTTTCATCCAGGCATAGCTATACAAATTTTCATCATTTCTCTTGCACTGTACTTCATCCAGGCTTCTGGAGCAACTCAGATCTGCATGATAACTAAAGATTTTGCAATTTGTCTGTACTGCCACATTATTGATAACACTTGTTTAATGTTAGAGTCCTATGATTGTGATAATGTTAATTTGGATCTAGATTCCTCTCCAGAGTGAGCTAAATTGGTCTCTGGTGAGAATGGAGAAGTGCATGCTGGTTCTCAGTCTCCGCATTCAGTAAGGGCTTGCCTTTAGAGTGCTCATGAATACAGAATTCAAAATTCAAATTCTATTTCATTCTTTTGGCTTCCTACCAGTCTAACACGCACCTCAGACAAAAACAAAACCAGACCAAAACCAAACTGCCAGTTTCTCAGCCTGTGCTGTAAGTAAAGGTTAAGCCATCTGGACACGGCTGAGGAGCCTCCCCAGCGCTCTCCGTGAACAGCTGCCTCTCGTGCCAGCCAGAGTCAGGGCACAACGGGCCTTTCAAAGTCAGCACCTCATGTGGCACCCTGTACCAATTCAGGAGGCAGTGAGAAATGCCAGACATTCCCAGAAATATGTACAACGCAGCTAGCAAGCTGCCAAATTCCGCACCAGCTGTGAGAATTTCTGAGACATCTTGAGAGAGTCACATACAGACCGCACTGCAGAGGCCTCGTATGGAGGAACTGGAACCACGCTCTTTATCTCTTGTACTGTGTGCTTACTTTTCCCTAGTTGAAATGTTGTGAGTGTTTATTCAAATATAAGCCTTTCAAGAGTCACACGTAAGTGGTGGAGAGCTTGGAAGGTTTTCATGGCAAAATATTTTACTGGACCGCAGAAAGCTATTACTGGAAAAAAAGGTGTTCTTAAACTGTTCCTCATGCAGTATTCCAAGATTCAAAGCTTGGTTATTCATTTTAATTAGATGTAGATGAAAAGAAAGCCTTAATAATGTAAATGCATGTACTTTTGTCTTTATGGCAATCAGTAAAGATTGAAACAATAGCACTAAAATATTTCTAGACATCTTCCACTCTTCTTAATTGGAGTTAACTTTGAAGATTAATTTAAATGCCAACATTTTTAACTATTTCACTGCTGCTTGTCATCTCATCACTAACCATCAACTGTAGATGAATGTACCTGTCATACTATGATGTTTTATTAATTTGAAAGAACATTTCATGGAAATATGACAGTAGGTTTACTTAGAATATGCAAATAGCAACGTAGTTTATTGCACATTCTTTCAATCACTTGGATAATTGGGATTCTTCTGTTGCTCTGACAAATTAGAGTAAAATGGTACTTATATAGCTGACAGCTGAAAAAAGTATGACTCCTGGCGAGCAGCTTGCTTGCTATGGCTAGCTGTTTCTGCAGTGCTTGTCACCTGCTTTGAGCTTAGAAACAATGAGAAGTAATGAGAACATGAAGATCCATGCATGCTGAAAATATTGGTTAATATTAAAAAAAAAGTTAATTAAAATATTATTTTTCAGCCAAAATGATATTAAATAAAAGTTATTAAATGAAAATTATATTTGATAATTTTAACTGCCTGTCATTTGAGGAAAACTGGTTTAGAGCTAAGTTTCAGCACTTATTTTAAAGCTATACTTTTTTGTTTACTGAGAGTCCTAAGATGTGTGACACTTTTGGTGTAGAGTAATTTTTAACTAAAAGATGTTATTTATATTTAGAAACTATGGGGTTTTTATTCTGGACCTTAAGGTTAATTTTCTCCTTATTGCAGGTGAAAACTGAAGGAAGTTAATTTTCTGATAT
The DNA here is from genome assembly GCA_013397915.1 of Daphoenositta chrysoptera. Classification (NCBI taxonomy): domain Eukaryota; kingdom Metazoa; phylum Chordata; class Aves; order Passeriformes; genus Daphoenositta; species Daphoenositta chrysoptera. The sequence goes on from VZRO01006233.1 coordinate 97,497, forward strand.
TCAGAGACAAAAGAAGGACACGAGGTTCATAGGTGCTTTTCTTCATTTATAAGACCAAAATTTATCACACTTACTAGAGAAATGTTTTGATTTCTTTTTTTTTTTTTTTAAGAGAAAAAAAAGTGATATTCTAGTAAATGCTGAGATAGAAAAAGTGTCCCTGTCCAGAAAGTTTTATGCCTTGAGTGGAAAAAAAAGGACTGTCAGACTCCCTTAGTCACAGATCCATTTACTCAGAATTTCTTCATGTCTTTAGCCTTGGCTGTCGTTTTCAAGAGCTGTGTCCCACTTCATACTCAATGAACATCACTATTCTAACACAGAAGGCAGATATTCACAGAAAGCTGCATAGCTTTCCCACAATTTGCAACACTGTGAGGAAGTAATGAAAAGTAGTTTTATAACTGCCCATGCTTTGATATTTTAGTAGCACCATCGCTCTTCCTGTTGTCATTTTTTACACTATTTCATTATATTCAGAAGACTGTTGATGAGAATTTAGTGACTGTAACTTCCACAACAGAGGAATCTGCATTATCCTCTCAAAAAGGTTATTGGGCTATCATAACTACTATTAAGATGTTTGCATTTTTGAAGTCAAACGAAAGGTAATACAAAAAGGGCTTATTCAAAATCAGCCAATAGTAATTTAATTAAGGTCACCTGGTCACTGTAACTCTTCAACACCCTTCTATAGCACCTGTATCCACTTGCTGGGCTGGGATTGTTCAAAATACCTGAGCTGTCCTTTTGCATTCAGCTGTGTTCTCATCATGCACTACACTGAGAAAGGACAGGTCTGCTTTCTTGTCCCTCCTTGCCTTGGCCTCTCCTCCTCTGCCTCTTCTTGTGGTTCTACACAGTCCCCTCCTCCCTTGCGCCAGCTGCAGCATTCTTTCCAGTCTCCCTGGGCTGTTTAACTAACCAGGCAGGGAACTAACTAGTTTCTGAGGTAAATCAGCTCTTTGAGAGATCTAAGAAGACCAGACTGTTTTCCCAGGTGAGAGATAAGCTCATGCAAGGACAGAGAGCTGATTGGTTCAAGACCTTCATTTCCAGTGGTGACAGGCTGCTATATTCCTGTTAGTCCCAACTTATAAAACCATAGCTTTGCTTGTAGAACTCTTATATAGACAGGACTATTGATGCTGAAGAGCTAAAGTCCTAATATTAAAATGGATTTTGAAATGGTAGCTCAAGTGTCCTAGAAAAACATATTTTGTATAAGGTTGGGATTTGCACTTGAATGCTTTGCTGGCACAGTTAGGTCAGTATAGCTCCTCCAACACAACAACACTAAAACTAACAGGTTTACTTACTAATGTAGCATTTTAACAAAACACAGTTCCAGGTCTGCCTGAAACAGGAAACATTTCTAATACAAACAAATTTTAACAAATTCTGATAAGCTGAATTTTGTAAAGTGCTTAAATGAATTTAGGAAAAATTTTAACTATCTAGTCATAAGACCTGTGTGTATATAGATGGGTATATCCTAATATATTTTATATTTACATGGCTGTGTGTATGAAGAGGGATATACTCTAACATGTCTTGTATTTACAAGCATACGTATTGCTTATATATGAACACCTCAACTATAGCAGGAATAAAATGTACTCAAATAATTTGTTTCATATGTTGCATACAAAGCTTCAAGTTTAATGATGGAAAGAGATTAATCATGTTAGCATAAATGATTCATCCCGCTCTATACAGAATTTCTCTTTTTATAATCTGTTACTTATATTTATTGATAGGGAAAACAGCAGGCAAGTGAAAAGCTTAAATAGGTGAAGCAGACTGAAATTAATTAAACAGACAGTGCTGGTTGAAGCATCTGCACAGTGCAGAGGACCCTGACCTGGGAACGGCACTTACCCTCAGGCCCCATGGCACAGCCCCGCTGTCAGATCCACGGGCCTTTGTTAACAACCAGCTTATTGGTGAGATCAGTCACAGGGAATCCGTTTTGGTTCATTCCAAGGCAGTGAGGTTTTGTTTGTAGATGTCAGGAGGGATTTAGCAGAGGAGAGTTTATAGAGAAATAGCCATAGGATAACTAATTAAATTGAAAGATTTCCATCCCAAGTTGGAGGAAGATGCTTAAGCTCAAGGGACTCACAGCCCTGGAAGTCACATAGATTGTTCTGAGACTTTCCCATCACATTACAGGAACTGACTGCTCAAGGTGTAAACAATACCTGGCCTCATCAGATGTTCCACTGCCTAACCTGAGAAGAAAAATATCTTCTTCCAAAGAGAAAAAAAAAATATATAGCATGTAAGTATGAAAATGTTTCTCCTAGGCTACTGTTCAAAAAATAATCCAATATAAGCACATATATGAACAGTTTGAATGAACATGGTCTTGTGGGTTGGTACGAGTTATGCTTGGCCTACACTGGTAAAATCATTTCATTAAAAACAGAATAAAGAAAATAACTTTGCAAAACGATGACTGAAAATCCCCTGCAGGATTATAAAATATTTGGAGTAGTAAGAACCAATATACTGCCTAACAAAGCTATGTAGTTTGCTGATGCAATATGTTGTTTTCCTTTTCTTTACAGAAAGCGAGAAGAAAATATTGATCTTGATAATTCTTCCTTTTCTTTCTTTTTAAATGACTGAAAAGGGATCTTTATAAGCCTTGAAGTGCTGAAGTTTTTAAATGGGGGGCAAAAAAACGAAAAAAAAAAAATTGCCATGAAAACTTGCATCAGTACTCTGAAAGACTGGAGAGCAGGAAATGGTAGAGAGACAATAAAGGTTTGAGAGACTCAGCTGAAGCAAGGAAAAGCCCTTCTGGAAACAGTGGAACTGATAAAGCCTGGCTTTTTATCTGCTTGGTTGGGTTCTCTGCTAAATAAGTCAGGAACTCTGAGCAAAGCTTTTCCAGTATTAAAAAAATTGAGTACCTCTTTCTGCCTTGTAAATTCTCAAGTGTCTCATAAAGAGTGAGTTCTCAAAGCACCTTTTTCATTGGAGTTACTAACAGAGTTACTCAACTTTATCCAGTTTTGAAGAATTTAACATTTTTCAGACATCTTTCAATATGTCAAAATTTATAATCAGTGAGCAGGTTCAAAAACTAGACAACACACCTGCAACAAAACTGTAATGCCTAATAGCTTTCTTTTTACAGAAACAGATGAAAAAAATATTAAATTTTAAAATAAAAATAATTACAAATCTCAGGCTCATCTAACAAAAATATATAAATAAAATAACACTTTCTGAGGTAATTTTGTCAGTGGTCCTTTTCAATAATAATTTTACTAATAATGGTGTACAATAATTAGAATGACAAATAAATTATGCATAACAAAGCTATTTCAAATTTATGTGTGACAAACACAATTTATTGAGGAATACAAGAACAACCCTTGATATTTTCAAAGTAAACTTTGTCTTATAATATATCATAAGGAGACTTAAATGAAAGAGCAATTTTGCAAAGTAACTGTGTCTGATATCACCAGAGGCCAAACTCAAGAAGTATGGAGCAAATATATAATGTTTTTTTCACTCTGTTTTGAAAGTATACTTCTGCAATTGATGTGAATTACAAGTACGTTAATGAGTCAAAAAAGATATTTTAGAATTTGAGATTTCTTGACAGATTTTTTCCCAATTAATTAATCAAATTTCTTTTAGAACTGATGTAAATTGTTTTCTTTTTCATTCAAATGAAGAGCACAATTTAATTAGACAGTGAGACATGAAATTTGAAAAGAGTCCCAAGATTCTGTATTGTAAGAAATAACAAATAATTACTTCCAAACTACCTTTTCTCTGGCACTTCTTAATTTATAAACCTCTATATCATACTCCATCACACATCTTTTGCAAATGGATAGTGTAAGAGGAGAGCACAGAAAGTGCAAAAAGCCTTGTACACCTCTTGCCTTTAAACTAATTTGTCCACCTAGTGTAAAAGTTTTCCTTGGTGAGTACCATCGGAACAAAAGTTTTCTAACTGCTATAGAAATATTCTAAGAAGTTTTATTGGTAAAAATAAATTAAATAGAAAATATCTGTCTATATTTAGGTTTTCCTGGGCAGACCAAACGCTTTAAGATATTGATTAAGTAAATGATTCACAGTTATAAGATCAATCAAAATTTGAGGTTTACATAAAATCAAATTAATAACTGTGGGCTATGTTATATGGCATTTACAGCTTTATAAAGTTGAACTACTGGCAAGGATTATGATTAATATCTTCTACCGGTTTGTTCTACCCAGTTCACAGAAAGAACTGATTGTATTCCCATCAATTTGTTGTACTCAAAAATGTTACAGCCAAAAGAAGCACCATATATGTAGAAAGCCAATCATTTACTGTTAGTCTAACCAAAGTATTAACAGTCTAATAAAAAAATTATTAGACCAGCTATAACGATAATAACATGGTTCAAATTGTCTATCATTAAAATGATGCCTTCACACACTTTCCACTCTCTCTGTGCGTCTCAGATGTTACAGACAACTCAGCCTGTAGTTTCTCCCCTGAATGAAGCCATTGGCCTTACCAGAGTGAGCATATCTTTGCTTGGAGAGGAATGGTGCTGATGTTGGTGATTCCTTTCTCTTTAGAACCTGCTTGGAGTCAGGTTCTTATGTCAATTGACTTGCTCTACACCTTGCTTTTCTTTTTTTGTCTGTAAATTAGTTTTGCATACAACTTTACCTTATGTGTTTTAAATATATTACATATTTTTTATTTATTCTCTTTGTTATTTCTAAAGGTCTGTATACCTGGGGCAGGGGTTCATGCTTCTGATGACCTGGAATTGACCACTGGTGAATTGTTTACATTGGTGGGCCTCCAGTATCAATCTGTGCCTGAGCTTCAGTGCCTTTGACATCACCCTGTGCCTGCTCTCTTGTTTCAACCCACCCACAGCTGCATTTTATTCTGGGGTCAAAGACAGTTCATTCTGCACAGAAAGGTCACTTGATATTAGTATCCATTAGTTAGAAATATACACATATATAACAAAAGTGTTACACTGCACCATAGTGCAAAGCAAAGGAAAAGCCAAAATAGCACATATAACAGTTCTCTGGGCTTTAGATAATGCTGTTACAAGCTGGAACAAATTTCTAGGCAGGCCAAAAGAAGTCCTGACAAAGCCTGACAGGACTCAATGCTTGTTCTGTTCGTTTAGCACACACTCTGTGACCTGTTATAAGCAACAGCAATAGCAACTCCACATTTGCTGACCTACAGGGTGCATGTCTCTCTTATCTATTTCCTTTTACAGTCCCTGGTTTTACTGAACATTAGCTAATGCTTGTTATAGCTTCCTACAGAGGCCTTATAAGAAGAGCATGTTTCTCATTATGGTGAAATGTCTCTTTTAATGAGGAACAACACGCTATCCTCTCAGTACTCCTGAAATAACGTCTTTCATGGAAATATGAAACCATCTGTCTGACAATAACACTTCATGTGACCTCACAAAAAAGCAACCTAAAACTACATATGAATTAAGATACATACTTTTCTGAGTGTAAATTGATTCTTTTGTCATAGAACATTTAAGATACTCAAATAACCCCCTGCCTGTTGAAACGTGCAATTCACATCCAATTCTTCTGGTCTGTCTCCAAGTCTCTTCACAAATATAATTTACCACCCTTGACCTTGCTCTTGTCACTCAGTCCTCTGCTTTCTGGAATATAATTTCTATAATTATTACTCTTCCACTTCCCTTCATATAGCTCCTTCTTTCAGGCTTCTCCTTGTTTCACAAACTGTTCTTCTCATGTACTATCATAAGCCAATAGTACTTTATATTGGATGTCTCAGTTCCCACCACATCTAATTTGTTGTAGTAGAGTCTTGCTGCAGAAAAGAAATACAAAACATTACTTCCTTCTTCTTATTGTATTATCCTGAGATAACATTAACATATATAAAACATACTATAGAAAGCTGTGAATGAAAACTGTTATGATTATTTGAAAAAAATCTCTTGAGAAAAAGAAGTTAAAACTTAATTATTTGAACAGTGACAGTATATCACAATAAGGGAATATATTATTATGAGAACATCAAAATTAGTATTTTAATTAGTTTTTCAATTCTTTCAGATAATTGCAAGTATTATTAATAAAAATACAGTATAAGACTTTAAGTGGCAACAGGTTGTCTAAAATTGAAAAAGCTGTCCTCAGCTTTCTTTATAGAGATTGGAAAGAAATAGTTTTGTGTTTAATTGCGGCATATATTCTAATATTTAAAAAAAACCTTTATGGACGAGACTCCATTGACTGTATTTGTGTAATTTTCTCTGACTATCAAAGAGAACTAAGGTGAATAATTCCTCACAAATGTCTGCACCAGAGACATTTAAAATTAATTAATCTCTTATTCAAATGACTCCTACTGATGAGAAAATAAGTCTTGTCCTGTAACCTAAGATGATATGGCATAAACGTCTTGAGGGATAGGTGAAAATTTAACCAAGTCCCGAAGGGATTTTAGCAAAATTTTCTTCTTTGTTTTTTATATAAGAAAATCAAATTTTAACTGCTTTTACACAGACATAAGTAAGATCTACTGCATTTTGAAAGTGACATTTTCATCTTAGCAGCTGAAGAGACAACTTTACAGCAAAGTCTCTGAGAACAAGAACTGCTTATATGATCAAAGTAGCCATTATATAAAGATACAAACAGTTGCAGATGCTCAGTAAGAGATAACTCTATTCTTTCATGTCCCAGGTAAACTCTTAGCATCTATTTTTGACATTCTGATTTATGGCTTTACTCTTGGAGAAAATTATTTGAGTAAGTTTAATTTCAGTTGTTGCTGTAGTTGATTTTTAGTCAACATTTACCTACACTGATATTGTTAGAGTATCAGTAAGGGATTTCCAAATTCAAGAATTTATTCTTTCATCTGCAGTATTTTAAATCCAGAGAAGACTCCCCTCCTGCAACTTGTCTGTATATATGGAAAATCTGCACCAATTTAACCAGATTCGTACTGCTAAATTTCATCCTTTTGCACAAAAATATATTACTTTCTTTATGCCTTTTCTAAAGGAGAAGTATGCTTGCTTCTCCTTCATGCATTCTCACCACGTGATGCTTTTCTCATGTACATTTTGGCTTTTTATCCCAGTATTCAGTATTGCAAATTGAATAAATAAAAAATTTAGGCATTAATGTCATGCCTTGTTCACTTCCCTCCCCAAATTATAATCACAAGTCTGTGAGGTCTTCTTTGCAATTCACATCAGTTTCATTTTATATTAGATTTATTTAGGCATCAGTTTGAAATTCTTTTTTATCTTCTTTTTCCTTTTTCTTTTCTTTTTGTCTTTTTTCTTTTCTTTTTTATTGTTCTTTCTAATAAAAATGAAATTCCAAAGACTGAAGGGCTTCCTTTGCTTTTTCACAGGCAGCTCTGAGGCTTATTCCTTGCTGTAGCTGAGTCCAAGAAGAAGTTACTCTTTTAGTGACAGTGCCTGGAATGTGTCTACATGACCCCTTTCCTCATTCAGCCTCTTCAGTTTCCCAAAAAAAGTGATCTGTGCAGTTAACAATACAGGGAATCAATTTGAACACAGCTTTTGATCACAAGCACTACACCTCCAACATTATGGCTTTCCACTCTATGAATAAAGGCAGTTGTGAACATAAAAGAAAAAAATAGAACCAAGTTCTTTTAATTTGTCACCAAAGTAAAAACAAAAAAAAAAAAAAAATAAAAGCAGATGCAACTCCAAGCACAAGTCCATAGATTTCTTTTCCAGTTTTACATTTCTATAATGTCTGTGAAGATCCGACATAATCAATTAGTAAGCTTTGAAAAACCTACTCTCTTCTTTAGATTTCCCAAGAAATATCTTTTTTTATAAGCATATTATACATATTATTGCACTTTCTCTACCCACTAGAGCATATAGGATATTGAAGAAATGCCCTGGTTTTATGGAAGTGCACAAGCTGCCTCCAGTGGCCAATATAGGCTGTTCTTTGACATAACAGCAGCCTCTAATTAGGCTGGAGACTTTGAAAATTAAAAACCATGTAGAGTGGCATGTCCATTAGTTCAAATCAGTTACGCA
>VZRO01006233.1:105881-127607 GCA_013397915.1 Daphoenositta chrysoptera
ATTAACAATTAGATTGACAGGGGGGAAGGCAGGGAAGGGGTCCGGGGTGAGACCAGCGGGGGAAGGGGAAAACCGGGAACAAACCATTTAACAATATCCAAAATAACCAAACCTCAACACTAGGGAAATTTAATAATAATGGAATTCTAATATGGTTGCTAAGGTAGTATAACTTTGGGAAAGAAAGAATGTGGAACCCGAGTCAAAACCACATTCCATTGTGATTATATTATTGCAACAGTTCTCACTGACCAAATGGCAAATTAGACAGGATTGGTCAGGAGAGAGAATCTGGCTTATGCCATGTCTTGTCATATGTTCCAGGTACTGCAAACCTCTTCAAATTATCAGTTTTCGTGTACCATTTCAGAGCTGATGACTAACGTGTTATAAACGGGATCGTTGCTTCTGTTGATCTCCCCTTCTCCTTTCTGTTTTCTCCTCAGTGTGGAGTGGGTTGAGGGAATAAATATATATTAGAATCCTCTTTATTATGTGTGCATAGCCTCAATATTCAAGCAACCTACTCAGAAGATCTTTATTTATCTTAATAGAAAGAACTTTATCTTTCTGCACAGCAAAGTAGCCATTCCCATTGTCAAGCTCCATCTAACTTTAGAATAATTTTGAAAATTTTGCATGCATTAGATATAAATTACTGCAAGGAGAATCTAAAGTTATTTATATTCCTCAGAACACTTCCAAATTACATAATTGAATATTTTTTTATTTCATCTTGAACTTTATGTATTCTTGAATTTGCTGATTTAGGTTTTTCCCAGTAGTTCTTGATTGGCAAGACGTGAAAAACAGTATAAGTCTTTACAAACACCAAAGTCTAAAGAAAACTTCTAGAGGAGAATTTCTTAGAAAATTTGCTTTAGAGTGAAAATAAAAGGGACAGGAGACTGTTTTCCCTCTTAATTGTATAGGTGAGATCATGCACTGTCTAGAGCTTTCACTTGTCATTCTCTGATTTTCATTATTTGACTACACAGTTTGAGTGATGATTTGTCAGGTTAAACAGAGGAACTGTCAACATTTTCTTTTGTATCTGGGTATTCTTCATAGTGAAGAGCCCGCACAGACTTGGATTTTGGCTGCCATTGGAGACTAGGGCCTGATAAAGAAGAAAAAACCCTGGGAAGTAAATGGTATTGATTTTTCTCAAGAGCTGACTTTGACCCAGTGACCACATTTCAGTGTTCAATTTGCTAAGTGACAAAAGATCCCTCTCCTTCTATTTTGTTTGTGTAGGAGTGTTACTTTATTCACCTTTTTCCCTTTTTCAGTGCTCAATGCAAATCCTAGGAACTAGGATAACATGATCAGTGTCTGTATTGGTTAAAAAGCCAAACAGAATAATGATTTTATACCATTTAATCTTCTTAACCTTTTCCAGGCATCTGAAGTTAAATACCTTGAAACCATTAGAGTCATTGTTATTAGTTACAAGAAAGTGATAGAAAGATTTCAAACCCTGCTATATTAAAACTTGTAAAAGTAGTTGATGGTTTTTACTTCACCGTGAAGGAACAAACTTAGTAGGAGAAAATGCCAAACCCCATTAAAAAAATGTTTGGGCATCTTCTTCTCAATGAAGTAGATGACCTTTAGGTGGCAAATAACTTTGTGGAACACTTCTGCAGTTAGGACACCAATAAATCACTCCTTTTAAAAAATTAGTCATATCCACTAAAGATTCACATTTTCATCTGGAGTTCGTGTCAGAAGGAGGATTAAATGAAGAGACTGGCATTTCTGAACTTTTCTAGTGTTTCACTGCTGCAAGCCTCTATGGTTAACAAAAATAATTGATTTTCATTCCTTTTAGTTCATGCTGGGTCCATTTTAGGGTTGACATAAAAATGCATGCCAATGTTCTACTCTTGTAGTAACATCATCAAAGTTAAGGGTAGCAAAATATATGTTCAGTAAAACAATATAGAAAAAGAAATATGGGCTACTAGAGATTTAATAAGTACTGGTTTTATGCTTTGCTTTTAGCCTGTCAGAGTATTCACAGGAATAAAGTCTTGTGGCAAAATTGCCAAACCTCATGATAGAGTCCTTTTGAAAGACTGGACACCACAGATACTTGAATTTAATGGAGTCTATAATTTTAAAATAAAAATAGTCTGGGTTTAGTCCTCAGAGATAAATTTAAGAAAACATGAAAATGAAGGTTTAGGAGTAGTGGAAAAAACAAAAAAAATAACAAAACTAAATAAATCTCTATGTGTACTATATTAAAAAATTCATAATTTTTAGCTTATTTCATAACATTTGTAACATGACTCATGAACACTGCATACTGGCACTTGCAACACAACATTATTCTGGTGACTTCAGTGAAGATTTGCTTGAATTTCACTATAAACAAAATGTGACTAAATGGCTGATTCATTTTGGCGTAAATGTAAAAGTGTAACATCTCCAATGTCCTTAAACGTGGATGTGAGGCAGACTGAGCTTGGCATAGAACTCCTCTTCTGTAGGCATTGCTTTGGGATGTCACACACAGCTCCATGTGGGCCCCTTCCCAGGTTCCAGACCAGGCAGAGCAGGGGGAAGAGAAAACTGATTAGGTAACGCTGTGTGGGTCCTAAATGCAATGCATGAGCCAAAATCAACAGAAAAATATACTTTGTCCATTTTTCTTTGCACTGGGGGTTGCATGGAAATACAGAAGCAGGAAAAGTGCTGAAGTAGAAAGGCAACAGAGGAAAAAGGGGATAGAAGGGAAAAGAAAGGGAAAAGGGAAAAAAAAAGGGAAAAGAAGCAACAGAATGGGAGGGTGCCTGGGTGAAACACTGAAGGCGTTAGGGGAAGAGATCAAATAGGTTGAAGATAATAACCAAAGAGACCCCCAGCCTCCTGAGCTCTGGTAGGCAGAGCATTGCCAACACGCCGAGGGAGGTGGTTCCTCTCCTTGACTCAGTGCTTGTGAGATACACCTGAGACACTGTGCCCAGTGAGGGACTCACACACACGAGACAGACGTGGACAGACTGGAACAAGTCCAGAAGGGCCATGAAGATGATTAAGGGGCTGGAGGATCTGAGCTACGTGGAGAAGCTGAGAGAGCTGGGACTCTACAGACTGGCAAAGAGAAGGCTTGGGGAAGTAAAATGGAAAGAATATATTGCAATAGAAAGTTTTGGGAAAGAAAAACAGTAGACCATTCCCATCCCTTCTGTTTATTACATATAAGGTGTTAGATGCTTAATAGAATAGTTTTCAGTAATAAATAACCAATTTTCTAATCTAACTATGAACAAGTGGAAGATTGAAATCAAATGTTGTCTGATTAATGACTCAAATAAGAATCCTTTTAAGTTTTGAAAAGAGAAAGTATAAGGAAACCTACCCGTGATGATATTAACTAAGATTGCTAGTGATGGGTTGCTTTTTGAGCTTGCCTTTCTCCAATATTATTTCTTTGAAAAAGAAATTATAGTAACTTCATTTAAAATGAAATGTGACTTAAGACTACACAAAGTTTCCTGGGAACAGCATTTAAATTTAAGGATATTATTAATGCTTGTCTATCCTCATTCATCAAGCCAACCTATTTATTTTAGTAATTTTCAGAGTCTGACGCTTCATGGACAATGAATCAACATTTTCTGGTAATGGCAAATCAGAATCTGTAAAAGAATTCATTTGGAAGTCACATAGCATTACTGGAAAACACAACCACAACATCAACTTGAAAAATATTACAAACATATTGGAAAGTCTGACCTGCAGAAAAAAATTTTAATGCTTATTTAGACATTTTGAGAATGATATTTTTATCCTCCCTTCCTCTATATTTTCTGCCTGCATTTTCTGTCTACATTTTCAAATTAAGAAATCTACCAGGTTATCTCTTTTCCTTTTCCCTTCCTTTAAATTGTAGCGCAGTCCCAAAGCCATCTGCTACAAAATATGTTGAGTTATCATATTTTCTTAATTTTACACTGGGGATAAGGCAGAAATTTTATCCAAAATAATTCTTGAAATTCTGGAAAACAAATAAAAATAGTATATATTTGGATTAATTTTGAAGATACTTCCTGAATTACTTTTTTTTTAATAGGTGGTTATACAATCGGTCACTTCGTGCCTTTACGTGGAATATTTGTCATACCCAGATAGTAACAAAAAGCCTACTTCCAATCCTTAGAGGACATTGATACAAAACACACACGGATGAGACCATCTTACATCCCATGAAAGGAACGTTTCTCGAAATTGCAGTAATTTGATTCTGGCAGAGGAACTTGACCAATACGTTTCATCTTCCCAGAGTTATGTGCAAGGCAATCCTGTGGAGATTTTGTCCATTCTCCATTCTTCTCTACTCAGTCTTCAGTCCATTCCTGTAGGTTTGTGAAGAAAAGCAAGTAGTTGCCGTGTATTTTCCACAGTTCCACACCACTAGAAATCTGGGAGGGATGTTAGGGATGTTGGTGCTTGGGTGGGGAGAGATAAATAATTTGTTGCATATGGGATAAACTAAGCTGTGACTCTCACACTCACAATTTTGGCCAAATTAAAACATTTGCCTCTTAAACCACTGCAATTCTTATATCAGAGAATAAAGAAAGAGTGAAACTTGTGCATGACACAAGTTTTTCTTACTTTTCTTATTCTTTCATGACATTTATATGAATGTCACATTTTCATATGAATGAAATGTTATGTACTTTTACTGGACTGGTAGGTTTTGATACTCCTCTGATGTATATGCTGGAGCATCTTTTGATGGCTAGATCTTATGATAAATGGACACTGTCACTGGCTAAAATTAATTCCATTAAAATTTGCTCGTTTTTTAACAACATTAAGAACACTTATGACTCATAACACATTTTATGCAGTAAAAAGCAAACATTTCCCCCTCTTCTTTTCAATTGCTAAATATGGTATATCTATAGGCTGATTTAGTTCTGTAGGTAAATAGCAGGAAATCTGCTAGTCCTCCTAGTTTTGCAATGCTCAGTAATATCCAAATCCCCTAAGAGTCATTTAGCATATCACTGTCTAATAAATATTATAAACATAAGCTTTGTAAGATATCTATGACATTTAAGTTGCATTATTAAACAATAAAGTAGTGTATATGCTCAAACAACAAGGAGTTTTATCATGCAGTGCAATAAAAAAGACAGAAAACTGTACAAAGTTTATATGCTTTGCATGCAAGATTTCTTCCCATTTTTCAGACTCCTGTAGGTATTGTGTGTCTCATTCCAGAGTGCAGTAGTAATAAAAATACACAAAAACTTCACTAACGGCTTTCTAATGAACTCCTTAAAAGAAGGCATTAGGGACCTTTAAGTTTTACTGCTACTATGAATATAGAAAGCTGTGAAAACACAGCTTCAGAATAAAGAATATAAAAAAAAAAAATTATATTGGTTCTTTCTGGCAATAATTTCTTCAGTCTTGTAATTCCTTATGTTCAATTCTGTTTCAAAAGACAGAAGGGAAGCTGACCTCCGTTTTTATCCTATAATGAATACCTTAATCATTATCAAAGCACTGACCTACTGCCATTTACAAGAGCTGCAGTGGTTGATAATCACCATAAATAATAGATTCTAATCTAAGTAGGTTAACTGCACAAATTGAAATGCGTGGCCATTCCTGCCTCCTTAATTCCACCTGGAGGCCTGAGTGACTGCTAATAATGCTGCAGTTATATCTGTCAGGTTCCTGAGGTCAGACAGTCCATACCTGAAGAAATTATCCCCCAAATTTTTCCATTAGTTTGCATACAGGGTTGCTTTCATTCCACCAGACTTGCCATGGTAAGAAAAAAGTAAAATTTTCACAAACTCGTCTTAAGTTCTACACATTACTACAAAAAAAAAAAAAAAAAAAAAAAAGAACAGCAGAAGGGAGAGGAAAAACACAAGGATGCTGAGGGCTGTGTCTCTTTTTTATTCATATAAATAAAAGCAATATAATGCAAAATTAATTTAAAACACTATCAGAAACCCCTTTAACCTTGCAGAGTTGAAAATTAAAATATGACATATACAACTGGAGAATAAAGTCCTTGGTCTCCTTTGGGTTTAATTTCCTCATCTCTGACCAAGTAAAAAGGACAAGTGTAGTTAATTGTTGCCACTAAAACATGGGCATGTATATACGCTCAAAACCTGGCTGTTTCTAGAATAACCAATTAGTAATTCCTAAATGTTTCTCTGAGAAAAAATACCTGGATTTTAATGTTATTTAGTAGCAGCTAGTTGGTTTCACCAATTTGCTTCAAGGAAACAGAGTGGTGTTAAGGTATGGAGATGTGTCTGAAAGCTCATCAGAGCACTGCTGTTGTGAAATGATTCAGTGGTGTGTCTTCCACTTCTGAGATGTGACATAATGTAATATTTAAAGGGCTATGAGTCCATAAATATCCTCCTCTTTTCTGTCATATGAATATATGGTTTGTATTTTGTTTCTAAAATATGGTGTAAATGGTATTTTTAATGCCCCAATTTTTAAAGCTAGAATGAATACAGCTTTCAAAAGAGGATGATTTGCAATCAACTATTTGATTGTCAGTGTCCATATCTGCAAAAATAATGTTCATAGACTTCTTTGCTTAGCAAACAGGTGGACCAAATAACATGCACAGGGTTTGTGCAACAACATTTGTAGGTTTCATGCTCCTTTTCTTCTCAATCATCCTCTCTTTACTTTGTGTCACCATAAAAATTCTGGGGATACGGGCAGGTACAATGACACTAATCAATCCTCAAAAATGTCTCTTAAATTGTACCAGAGTGCTCAGTTTAAAAATTATGTGGGTGGGGTGTTGTGTCAAAAAGTCAAAAGAATGTTTTGAAGGGAATGGATTGTGCTACCCTGCCTTCCCCATCTCATATTGAATGTCTGTCTCATTTTACTTGAACTTTTCCTGAGCAGAAGAGGCTGGATGCACCCACACGAATGCAGCCAAGGCCATTAGAGATGCCCTAGACAGGCAGGGGGACCCCAGGCAACTGTGTAGGGCTAGCAGTCATGAGACAGGATTTGGGGAAAGCCTGGGAATGCCAACTGAAGCCTAAGCAGAATACCCCGTCACACCCAAAAAGAAACACCTGCTGTATGTCTCTTCTACACTGAATTGAGGAGAATGAATAAACTTCCAGTGTAATAGCAATCACCATCCTCCCTAAAAAAGGCACACTCACTCTTCCCTATTGTATAATTTACCTGAGCCTTCCAACGTTTTTTTTGGTCTGATTGATTGTCACATTATGGAGATCAAACTCTGCAGTTTTTTACATTCTTCTAAAAGGAAATTTTTAAAAACAATAATAATTTAATTATAAAGAACGTTTTTTCTTCTCTCCTTTTGACATGAAGACAGCATTAAGTAATGCTTCATACATTAAGTCCATACTATCATATCTGAGTTTCTTGAAACTTTTGAATGAATACCACATAGTCATAGTAATATTTTATACCTCATTTAACATTTTTTTTTCTGCACTTTACACTTGGCACTTTAAAAGATACCCTTAGGACAACAAAGTTAACTTCAGTTTTAAGAATTGCCATTTCCATAGTGAAGCCCAATGTAAATATTTCAGTTAAGGCTTAAGATAATGGTCTTATCAATCCAAACTCCTTCTTTTACACTTTTACCATCTGTAACTCTTTAGTTAATAGAAAAAAAATCTAATATACTTCCTGGAGCAGTCATTTATTTGTCATATATGACTTTATGTTCTCTTTAAAGTTCAATGTTATATTTCACTAATGTAAACTATTTGCTATTTCTATACAACGAATATCCTAATACTGCAGCACACAAAGGTTATTCTCTTCCAGCCAATGATCTGAGGTGACAATATCAGCCATATTCTCAATTGACGCATACCAATCCTAATACCTTACCAGAGGAAATGCAGAAGTTGTCTGTTCACACTAGATGTACTTACTGAGATCTAGTTTTTCTCTATAAATTGTCCCTCTAAACTATCTGTATTTCCCACGCATAGGAAGTGGGACCAGAGGGGCACAATTGCTGCTATAGGCAGGACAGCAGGACCGATTAATCCGCCTGCTTTGATACGAGTCTGAGCCAATTGTTGTGCTCTTCATTCTCTGACTGAGAGTTACAATGAGAGTCCCGGGGATAGGTATTAAATTGTTTGAATTAGAATTATATGGGCATAGGTTATGTCCCTTTCTGCTAATGTCTGCTTGTTTTTCAATGGCCTGTGATCTTTGAACAGTTCAGTTACTAAAGGAACATGAGGAAAAGAGGTGAATAAGACAATGGGCCCTTGGTGTTGTTCAGCACGATCACTGTTTTTTCACAGATTGGCAAGCTACAGCACATTGGCATGGATGCAGTGTTTACCAACGGGCCTAAATAAAGATGTGCCAGCTTTGGCTCCAGAGTTGTCACAGGGCTTTTTTAACTTAGTTTTTAATTTTCACCCTCATTTAATTATTAAGAAAAAATTAGCAAAGTTATCATCATAGTACTGTGTAAGAAATATGAGATTGGGAAAATCTATGTCTGCTGTGGTATATTGTTTCTTGGATTAAAAGACAATTGAAAAAAGAAAAACAAACAAACAAACAACTACAAAAAACAACAGGACAACCTGAAGGAAATTTTAATCAGTTATTGAGATTTCCATATGAGTATGTTTTTGTGTGTACGGATATTCATAAATCTGCATGATGGAAGAATTCCAATGAATATTGCTCATAGGCTTTGGCAAACAAGGCATTTTAAAAGTAGTGTTAATACTAAAATAGGAAAATTTCACCTATTTTATGGTTTATGTTGCTCCAATATGTCATAAACACAAGGAAAAAGAGGTGATATCATGACTAATGACGAGAAATTATTTGTGAGAAAAGCAAGAGACAGGGAAAAAAAAAGCAAAAATAGATTAAGATAATGAGTTTATTGTGCATGCTAAGGATGACACTTGACACTGGGTTTTTATATTCAAGTAGCTTCTAGTAATTCTGTGGCCAAAGATGATAAAAAACCCCCTAACACAGGAGGAAGGTGTGATGAATGACCGTGATGAAATCACACCTCATCCTTCTCTTCTCCAAGAAAGGGCAACACATGAGCATCGTGTTTCCTGGAGTCTTAGTATAAATAGTGTGAATTTTTGCTAAAAGCTGGTGATTCTGTAACTGTCCATGTATTATAGGAACAATTTTTTTTTCCTTCACTACAGTAATGTCCACAACATGCCTTAAATTAATTCCAATTTGGTAGACTAATGTATTATTAGTAATTGAGCATTTAGAGTACTGAAATTTATAGGTTGATAAGAATCTATTAAAAAGAAGGACTTTTTGGAGGGTCACATTTTAATAATTAAAAAAAATTCAGACAATCCAGTGCTGAATGTGGTTTGGGCTGGTATTAAAGCATGGCTAATATTATCTCAATAGGAACATAAATGGAGTGGTAGAAAATTTACAAGAGAACCAGACAAAACCTGAAGTTTCTTGAGATCAGCAATCTATTATTAAGCACTTATTTTAAAAAAAACTTGACATTTTTGGCACTCCTCCCAGTATCTTGAACTTGACAAGGAATATCCCTATCTACTTCTAGATACTGAGATGAGGGGGGCATTTGCACTCCATACAAAAAGAGGAACCTGGAGGCATGAAGTTTTGTCTTAAAGTGGGTGATGAGTGAATAAAAACTTGTGGATGAGATTAAGAGAACAGATCAAGACATGTAAAGTCTGACTACAAACTGAATAATCAAGAAGAGAAAATAGACATGGCCATTTCTAAGCAATTGGAGAAAACCCCACATACACAAAGCCTGGTACTTTGGAAACTTTAACTATCCTGACATCTTCTGGCAATAATACCAGCAAAAACAAGCTAGAAGTTTTCTAGAGTTTTTTGATAACAATTTCATTACACAAGTGATTGGTGGTCTGACTAGGAGAAATACTCATCTGGACTTGTTTCTCACAAACAAGGAGTAATTGATCAGGGATGTGGAGTTTACCACATTACCTAAAACAACCACGAGTTTGTGGAGTTTAGGATCCCAAGAGAAATAAGAGAACTACAAGTATCATAGCCCTAGGCTTCTTGGCTTCTTCCAGGATCTGCTTGTCAGGTACTGTGGGACACTGCCTTGGAGGAAAAAGAGGCCCAAGAATTTATATTAGCTTTGAATAATCACAGAAGTTGCGGAGCATTCCCAATGAATGTAAAAAGGAAAAGAACACATCCCCTTCAAAAAGGGGAAAAGGAGGATCTGACAACTTACAGACTGCTCAGGTTAACATCAGTCTATGTGAAGATTATGGATACACAAGGATCATCAGAGTCCAATTCTGGGCCTGCACAGGACCCCCCAGGAATCACATCATTTACCTGGGAGTATTGTCCAAACGCTTCTCAAACTCTGTGGTACTTGGGGCTGTGACCACTTCCCTGGTGAGCCTGTTCCAGTGCCCAGCCATCCTCTGGGTGAAAAACCCCTTCTTGATACCCAACTTCAGCCTCCCCTGATACAACTTCAGGATACTCCCTTGGGTCCTATTCCTGGTCACCACAGAGAAGAGATCAATATCTGCCCCCTCCCTTCCCCTTGTGAGGAAGTTGTAGACTGTGATGAGGTCTCCCTTCAGGCTCCTCTTCTCCAGGCTAAACTGACCAAGTGACCTCAGCCACTCCTTGTATGGCTTCCACTCAAGGTCTTTCACCATATCTGTAGTCCTCTGGACACTGTCTTATCATGTGACATTCAAGACTACATCGACTCGAGTTAAGGCCCCACTGGTGCAGAGTATAGTGAAACAGTCACTTCCTTTGGCCAGCTGGCAATTCTGTGCTTAATCCAATATGGTGAAAAACAGAGTCTTTTCTCTCAGTTTAGATATTGTTTAAAAAGGATTGTGATTTTTTCATTCATATAATAATTTTTACATTTCATAGCAGCATGTAAATTTATGGCAGTGTATTATAGAGTCATGTGCCTTCTATTGCTGTATGGAGCTAATTTTTAAGAGTAAACATGACAGTAGTTAAACTCTAATAGTTATAAAATGTTTGGAGATATTGTCCTCTAACCCATTTTTGAGAAATGTGGTGCAAATGACCCTGCACTTATAACTGAAAGATCCTGGCAGGAGCTTCTTACATCCTCAAGGCAAAAGCACCGTTGGGAATACAGTTTGTATTGTATGGGGAGAAATCTCATCTCATATTAAAGGGCAGAAAATCTGAAATCCAAGTAGTGGATGAATATATATTTTACTGACAACACATGCATTCACTCATGAAAATAAGATGAAAGCAGGATTGTGGAAAGGGCTTAGCCAAAAATTCTGTAAAGATTTCATAAACATTACATGTGAAAAGCATGATCCAAGGAATTACAAACAAGTTCTTAACACAGTACTTTTCCAAGATAATCAAGTGCAAATTAGATTCCTGCCATCACACACACATATAAAAACACATTCATCATAACCATTAAAATATGTTTGTGTTTTGGGGTTTTTTATTAAATCTAGAACTGAGAAATACACACAAACCCAGAGCAAAACAGCATGTTAAGGCAGCAAAACCAGGAAAAAAAAAGACCATATATATAGACAAAGACCATGTCTATATATGCAGGGATGGTATATATATATGCAGGGATGTCTATACATGCAAGGACATTTTAAACATGTCTTTTTTCTAAAATTAGTGCCAGATGCATGGGCTTCACTTCAAGATTGAGGTAAATTTAATGGACTAGTTCTGTATAATTCAGTTGGTAAATTGTAGAATTACTGTGATTTCTCTGTATTATACAATTACTTTCACTCCTTTGAAGTTTACTGTGGAAGAAAGATTAGAAAAGATATTAAGGCTCTATCACTGATCTGTGCAAAGTGGAGTAACTGACTCTTTGGGAATTTTCATTTGGGAATGTAGGCAACATTCACTCTTGTGAATCACTCCTGCGATTCTCACCTTGTTCTGAAAACAATTGATGGAAATACTTCTTGGAGTTCTTCACATAAACAGCTACAGTTTGCAAGGTAAAACCTTCAAGAAGTAAATCAGTAGGCAAGACTTTCAATTATGTTAATATAGCTGATATTTTGCCAAAAGCTAAAATGAGTACTGAACAGCACTGCGCTTGTCCAGCATCTCTGTTGTAGTGCCTCCAAACTACAATTATTCTTTGAATTACAGTTAGTAAAAAACCTTTTCCTGACAGTGATGCCTTTTCTTGATCATAAAATTAAGAGCCAAAACATGGTTAAAGGGAAAAGGGTTTTTTTACTTCAGTATTTATTTAAGGATCTTTAGGTGCACCACTCCCAGGTGGAATGAGCTGAAATGCACACCCAAATGCTCCCTCACGGTAGACCGCATATATAATTTATAGACTATTGCCGTCCACCAGTTTTAGCCCGCANATGCTCCCTCACGGTAGACCGCATATATAATTTATAGACCTTGCAAATTAACATATCTATCAAAGACTCCCCAGTGAGAGGCTTGGATGGACCCCCCGTTCCGAGGGGTTCCCCCCTGGATGGGCCTGTCTCAGTTTACAGGACGTGTGCTAGGAAGGACCTTGGTGCCTGGGGCTCTCCGGCCCTTAGAGCGAGGCTGCCGGGAGGTTTGGTCTCCTGGCTTAACAGAACTTTGGGTCTCAGCTGGGTTATCAGGCTCAGGGAGTTACAAGTATGTGGGCTAAAAGCACTGGGGATACATAAAAGCTATATAAAAGTCTATATAAAGGGGTATAAAAGGGGTATATCAAAAAGGCAAAAAATCATCACAGCATCAACAGGAATAAAAATACTTCGAGAAAACCAGTAAAAAATGGAGATTAATCAATAGCTCAAATATTTGACTGTAATATTTCAGTTACCTGGAATGTTATTATTTGATAATTCATCAATTGACACATCCCCAGCACAAAGCATTTTCCTTGTTACTTCAGCAAAGCCCAAATAAAATCCACCTCTCTACTTTTTTCATTATTGGGGAAAATAAAATCAAAGGCTCTGAGAAGCAAAGATCTCTAAACTATGTTATTCTTTTTCTGTAACAAAACTGTCTATAAGAGAAACAAAATAAATAGGAGATGCATTTGATGGGGCTTTCCAGCAGCTGTCCAAAGTGTCTGGGCTTCATGCCAATAGTCTCTGAACCTAAAATCATGGGTTAACAAAACAGCCAAAATTTCACACCACTCAAGAGCTTTTTTCCTTGGCAAAAATAAATTACCAGTGCAGCATCATTAGTATGTTCACTGGTTCAAAAAATGCTATTTCACCCCCAAAACTATACATTCTGAATTCCATAATTTAACTGACTTTTAAAATTTCAATTAGAGAAGTCCAAATGATCTCTTAATTTTTAAGCGTGCTAATCACTGGAAAGCTCTGAGTACTGTGATATGAAGGGAAAAGAAGATTCCTATTTTAAGGTATTGAAATAAGTTAAATTAAAAGCAAACCAATGTTTTATTAAAATCAAAGAACTGACTATTTCTAAAACTTACTTTATTCAACTTCAGTTTATAGGTGGAAGGTTGAGGTACATGGCCATATTGAGAACAAAAGAAAAGCTACAGGTCTGTAAGAGTTGCCAGGGCACTTATTTTTGCTGTCTAGATTTTCCATAGGCATTGAGATCTTTCAACTATGGCTTACTTTTTGTGTGGAGCACTTAAGTTACTAGAGATGCAAATGGCACACATTGAGGTTCTATACCTGAACATGTAAATGCCATCTACCATCATAGCCCCTATTTTATTTGAAGTTATGAGAAAAATAGCCTTAGGATCTTATCACAGAACCATAGAATATGCTGAGTTGGAAGGGACCCATCAGGATCATTGAATTCAACTCCTGGCCCTGCACAGAACATCCCAAGAATTACACTACATGCCTGAGAGCATTGTACAATTTTGTTTCATCTTACTGCTTGTTTGGGAAGTTTAGTAGGAGGACAAGGGGATGGACTATTCACAGATAGAATATTTTGGGCATTGCAATATGGGTCAGATTTCTTGCTCTGCTACAAATTTGGCATGACTTTGAGCAGGTGACTTAGGGCTATATCTACAAATGAGTTCTAGGTGTGTTGTTGCAATCCATAACTTACAAGAATCCTGACAGGTGGTGGAATCCATACAGCTGTTCCCACAGGGAGAGACAGATGCTTACTTACCAGATCCAGAAAACCAGCTTGCTACACATAGAGCTATCTTGGTATTTGGCCAACAGCAAATATAAATGAGAAGTATTATCTGAGGTGAGTATATGAGTATCATAAACAGAAATGTTATAATAA
Source organism: Daphoenositta chrysoptera (assembly GCA_013397915.1). Lineage (NCBI taxonomy): Eukaryota > Metazoa > Chordata > Aves > Passeriformes > Daphoenositta > Daphoenositta chrysoptera. Next base: position 120,201 of record VZRO01006233.1, read on the forward strand.
ATCTTGCTTGCCACTACCCTCTGGAAGACACTGTCTAACGATTTCCTTATCCACCAAACCATCTACATATCAAATACATCTCTCTGCAATTTAAAGAAAAGGGGGTTGTGGGGGACCATGTCAAAGATCTTACAGAATCCAGATAGATGACATTCATAGCTCTTCCCTTGTTCACTGATGTAATTATTCCATCATAGAAGGCCAAGAGATATGTTTTTGCTGGTCATAGTCTCTGAATTTAGGTTCTTTATCTCCCAAAGAGTTTGGATTTTAGTTTGAAAAAATTAAGCATTTTTGTGAATTTAGACCTAGTATTTCACAGATTTGGGAAGAGAAATACTTCAGTGTTGGTGACTCAGATGTTACACTCATGGTTCAAACCAGTAGATTTGTAAGTGGATAGTGTGAAAACGTGGTTTTTGGAAAGTAGAAAAGCTTTTAAGCTAAAATCATAGGTATGCATGGTGGGTACATTCAGTCTAAGATTTGTTTGTGAAAGACCAGTGTGGGACAACTAATACTGAGTTCTCTCCTGTGCTATCACTCAGTGCAGAGATAATTTTAGTTCATATTGTAGGGCTACAACCTCCTTCCTGCTCATGTCGCCTCCAATACTATCTACATGACATGTCCTTAAAAACATACAAGGAAAACAAGTTGTTCCAGTTCTGGCTGCACAAAGGACTGAGTGCATTATCCCTACATACCTATGATAGGAGAACTGATATCAGTAGCAGTGGATGCCACGGCTCAGTTTATTGTATGAACTGGAAGGAACTTCTGAAGTCAAGAAAACTGTTTCCAGAAGACATTCACAGGCTTTCAAAATTAATTTCTATTAAATTAGTCCTTCTTTTCTGGAGAGCCACCATTTTTGTTTTTAATGATTGGTAGTTAAAAGTCTGTATCATACATTTCTGCCTATGAGGCCAGTATGCCAGACAATTACCCATGTTTTAGTGCTATGGAATATCTGATCCAATTAGTGTGCTGGGACACTGTACCATTATGGCTTTATAACAAGATATTTCTCATTCTTTTCTATAATTTGCTATGAGCTGACTGAATATCTGTATGAAGATTTCAAATGTACGGGTCCTTGCAGATAACCCTAGGCATGCAAGTACATACAGTTATCAACAACTTGTTGAAGATAGTCAGAAGACTCTGAGGTCAGACTGGAGAAAGATGAACAGTGTAAATAAGAGAAAAGAAAGCTAGGGTTATTTAAATATCTGTTTTAAACAATCCACTTTAAAGTTATTAATAATATACATAATTTTTCAAGTTTTTCCCTTAAGCGTCATGAAATGAGACTTTCATTTAAAATGTCACTATAGAAATAATGACAAGGGGGTTATTCTTTCTAATTCAGGATTGGTGCTAAGACAGAGGCTAATAAATTTCAAGACCTTTGGCTCAGGAGCCTAAATCAATAAACACTTCCACTTTGGTTTTCATCCAATGGCAGGATTATTGCCTTCTATTATGAAAAGAATGACTAAATTAGAAGTTTAGTGATCTATACACATTCATCACCCACTGTCATGAAGAAATCTTTTATTATTTGTCTCTCTCATAATTTATATAAAATTTTACTGTATTTTTCATTTCATAACTCCCCACAACAGAAAGGAAATACAAAAAGAAAAATTCAAGAAAACTCTTTTTGATTGTTTGAATTCTTTGAAGTTGCATATCACTATTTGGGCCCTAATAGTTCATTTTTATGAACTAAAGTTCATAATAAGTTCATTTTTATATCACCAATTTGGGTCTGAATGGACTTCTTATTAATCATATGGTGTTTCAATTGTAGGAGGCCAGTGAGCTATTTTTCTATATTTAGTTCTTCATTTTCATTTTTTGAACAAGCTAATATCTAAATAAAACAAAAAGACTCTAAGCTGATAGAAAAAAAAAAATTCCTTCTGCTTATGTGGCAACCCATTCTTGACAGGTGTGGTGTTCTTAGTGCCTCCATTTTGGTACTGGTAAGGAAAAAAATCATTGCTGACAATCTTATTGCCAATCTTCCTATACTTAAAATGTGGTTTCATGAGATGCAATGTACAATTTTTCACTACATATAAAATACCCCTATAGTACCTGCTATTGCTACACAATGAAGAGTACCAATTTGTGGAAACATACCTTAAAATGTAATTATTAAAAAAAAAAACCAAAAACAACCCAAACCTGGAAAGTAATATTCCTGACAGACTTTATAACTGGTTAATCTTTTAGAGTTCCCTTAAGTCAGTGTAAAATCACCAAAAAAACCCACCGTTACCATATTCCATTCTCTGCTTGAACTGGAAAAGAAATAGTCTTGTGTGCTTATGCCTTTTCTGAATCAAATAGGTACCAGCAATTCTGAAGAGTTTAAATCCCTTATTAATTGGCATTGATCAAAGGGTCAGTGTGTGTTATTTAAGCACTGGAGTATTTATTTATAAAGTAAATGTTGTGTTGTGAAGCCAAGCTAGAAAACATTCGTTTTAAAGAGTGAAAACCTAGAGAGCAAATAAGAGTGACATTATGCTTGTTTTTATTTGTCTCCAGTTCCATGATCTATTTTTAAGAAAGTATCACTAAGAATGCTCAAGTGCCTGAAGAAATAAATACACACTTTTTTGAAAACCCTTAAAAATACCATATTTTGTTTTTCCAAGTACAGGATAAGGCATAATTAACTAGTGTGTCTGTCTGGTCATCAGCTGCTGAATTGCTAAAGAAAGAAAGAAAAATGACTACAGGTTTTGGAGTTCATTTGGAGAGGTTGTTACAGACTTATTTATCTATTAAACAAAACAATAGCAAATCAAAATTTTTTATTCTGATTCATTGTTTTTTACATGTAATGCTCCTTAAAAAAAAAAAAAAATCTTACTCAGGAAACTGTCCCTTATAGATGAAAAAAATGGTCTGGTTTATAGATTTAATTTTTTTACTTAAGCATGAACATTGTGGAAAGTTGAAAAAGTCCAAATGAACTGCAAAAGGAAATCATTTAGGGAGAAGTACAATGTCAGTGTTACACTGAGAATTATTGTTGTGCTTCTCTGCTTAGTCATATCAAAGTAAGGTGACATGTACATCTCAGTCTCAAAGGTTGTATATCCTTGTTATAAATACAGCAAAGCTGAAGATCAAATAACTTAAAAAGAAAAATCACCATACAATCATTGCTACCATGTAGATCATGGATACCATTATCTTCACAAATCTTTCCAAGGCTCCTCATTCAATTTGAGAACAAAGTGCATACACAGTTCCCTCCTTTTGACAAACCATTTAAAATCTGTCACTGAATAATTAGAGTAGTAAATGCAAATATTTCTGTAGCAAATATATGCAGGTTGATATTGTGGAACTATTATTCCTAGTTCAATCATTGAAATGGTGCAGCTGGCATAATGCCATTTTGATGAAGTGTTGCCAGTTTACCTCATGCAAATACTTGGCTCTTTTCACCAGGAATTAATTTTGCTACAATTTCTCTTTTCCTAGTAAAATGACTTTGTAGAGGTTAGTTCTAAAGAAGGTTTACAGAGACCAGGGAAGAGAGTGAAAATAATGACATGTGAACAGCCAGATTCTTCTCTGCTTCAATAAGCAGTTCTAGAGAATGTGATCATGTAAATCCCTGTGCACAACACAGAATGCAGAAGACATCTGGACAGAAAAAAAAAAAGAAAAAATATATAGTAGAAAAAATAACAATAACTTTCACATCTCACTTTCTTATCAATAAAGTATTGGTACTGTCATTCTTCCAATGCATGAACAGAAGAGCTTTAATGGGTATCCATTGTGCTTTCATTCTTATTTTCATCCCTAGTTGAATAAAATAGTTTTATATCAATTAACTTTTAGAAATCACAGCTTTGTTCATTTGGGCTGTTTCTCTTTCATACTATGAATTAAATAACACAGGTTTTGCTGTAACAGGACTAAAAGCCCTGTAAAGAGGAATTCCGCATTGACAGCTGTATAAAGTGGTGTTGCCACTTTGGGTCTGAAGTGCACAAAGAACAAAATAGCAGAAATATAATGAATGAGACTTTGAAGAAAATAAATATATACTTAATTCCTTTTTTAGCAGCTTTTTTCCCCCCTATAACTGGCTACTACAGAGATGGTAAGAAATAGCTGTATTTTTGCAAAGGATCAAGTTGAGGGTTTTTTAATTTCACAATAACCAGGGCATCATAGTATGTAATTACCTTTTCCTGACGAGCTTATTAACAGTAATCTTAACATTTCACAAGTGTACATTTCATGCCATATTAGCATTTGTTCACGTGCTTCTGAAGTGGAGGAAGTTCCTGAATTTAAATGTTTTCTCTTTATCAGTTTTTCCTTTGCATTTTAAGTAGCGGAAAACAGAAAGCAATTGGATTGAGTGCCGGGATTTCAGAAGAGGTAAAAGTGTAAATAGCAATGTTTGAACACATTTGCAGAGTGCCAGTGAATAGAGCACTACACACTGCAGAAATACCCAGAGCTAGAACCTTATCTTTATGTGTACTAATAAAAGATAAATGGAGTCTGCTGTAGGCCCCTAAAGCTTCAGTTTGGAGAAAGGGGGGCGCAAGGAACAAGGTTCTGTTAAAACAAAAAAGATAAAATCAGGCAGTTTTTCCTCATTAATTTTCCCCCCTCTTTGCCACTGGCGATAAGGGCCAGCAATGCAAAACTCCCACCAGCTGGTGTTTCACAAAGAGAAAGCCCCTGGGGAAGGACTCTCCCCCTGACAGAGGCAGCCGGGGAGCTCTGCTGCAGAAGCCAGTGCTATTTACATAAGCACATAAAGCACCTCACGGGGCAATTAGCCATATCAGGATCACACCCGTGAACTTGAGGGTTCTTTATAAATGTCCCACCCCACACCCTCATGATGGTGCTTTATGCTTTTAATTAGAGCCCTGTTATTGACTTTAAGACATTCATTCTCTGGGGTCTAGTGGCGATGAAGTTATGACAGGTGATTTCCCATGTTCAGCCCCTTGCAAGTTACATTCTACTGTATTTGTTAAACAATAGGGCTTTATTATTAGTTAAAAAAAAAACAACAAACCTCCCATCTATTTTCCAGAAAGGAAAAATACATTGGTGGTTCAGAAGTACAATAATATACACAGGCCCTTGAAGAAAAAAAATACCATTTAGATGTGTTAAAAGAGATGATAAGTGTCAAGCACATTTTAAGCAAATGGGAATCAGAAGAAAGTAAAAAGCAAAAAAGAGAAACTCAATAGATAATTTTGAAAAAGAAACAAACTGAAAACCAAAACCACTAAAAACTACAAACAAACAAAACACAACAAACAAAACACAACAAACAAACAAACATTAAAAAATCAATTGGATAGTAATTTTTTATTTGATTTTTTTGTTCACAAGTAGTGATTGCTCTGATTAAGTTGGATCTTTGAGCATTCTGTCATGCCCACTGCGTTGCTACACTGTGAAAGTTTTTGTTTATTAAAATTTTTATTATTTGCTTTTAGGGTTTTATTATTCCTATTGCTTAGCTTAGAATCTGAGTTCTGTTGTTTCTGTTTTCTGACTCACTAAAAAGTTTGGAAAAAGGAATAATGATCATTTAGGAATAATAAATGACAAATAAATCAGTTCATCTGGAAATTTTCAAATTATAATTACTTGTTCCTAAATTAGGAAAACTTTGGGCATTCTTGCATACTTTCATAAATGTTCTGTGATTTTTTTCTTTCCAGACATGTCTGGATAGCAGGTATTGTTCTATCAAAACTGATGTGCAAAAATATGAAAATTCTTTAGGCAAAAAAAAAAAGACATGCAGAAGAAGTTAATTTTGTAAACATTTAGCTGTAGTGGGTGTTAAACACTAGCTTTTGGGTAAATCATGCTTTGTCAATAACCCAAGTGAGGGAAGACACCTGGTTGTTATTTCCCCATTAAAGGGCAGTGGAAAGTTCATTCTGTCTTGTGTTCACATTTCTTTCATTGAAGTTTGTTTTGTTATACTGTGATAAGGAACAGTCGAGGTCAAAAAGCAAATTACATGCCTTGTATTTCAAACAGGAGACATCAAGTGAAATAATGATGTCAAGGCCAAAAAAAAAAAAAAAATTTTTTTTTTTTTTTTATTTCTGAGAAACTATTCAGTCGTGGAATTCCTTGTTTGGGGAAATAATAGATGGGAAAAGTTTATATGGATACAGAAGGTGATTACATAGCTTAATCAGAGAGAAAATCCACTGGGAGTCCTAAACTCAAACCACCTCTGGCTCCAAATGTTTGGGAGCCATAGATTCTTGGAAGGAGAAATAAATACAATGTTTGCTGCTGGGTATCATTGGAGTCAAGGTACAGGCTTGATAAGCTTCCAATCTGTTAGAGTATAGTCATGCTTTTTAATGTCATTCTTTGATTGAGAGATAAAAGAAAGCAGTGATCATGGCAATAATAAAGAGAGGAAAGCAGGAGCGTGCAAAGTTAGGGTGTGCAACAGTATAACACTTCAGTTGTAATTAATGGCAGTCATATCCACACAGATTTTGATCACTGTCTGTGTTGCCTTCATAAATATTTCTTGCTGCTGTTGCAATAAATATGATGGAATAGAAATTGATATCCCAGTCTCTAAACAGATCCATAATTTAGACTACGTTGTTTTCATTTCATAGGATTAATATGTTATTTGATTTCTTGGAGGGAGCAATATCTTTCCCTGATGACAATAGCACTGGTGTGGATGAACACTTCTGTTGCTAACTGAGGTATAATTTTTGTACAATTAACCATTAGTATAAAAAATTTACTTTTTATGTAAATATGCCTTAGCAAAAAGCAAGAATTTAAAACACCAAAAGGTACCTCCCCACGTTTTTACCTACAATAATGTAATAGTGTACGTTTTGATATATAGTAATTTATATGAAAATATAGTTAGTTAGTTGCTCCTAATAGACATATTTAGATTTGTGTTATCATTAAGCACCTTAAAAAGGTGTAACCTTGTATTTTTTGCAAAGTTACTAACACAATATTCAAAATAGTCAACTTTATTTGTTAAAATATATTTAGTGTGAACACCACTTTGTTATCAATAAAAAGCTAATGAAACAAAATTCATCACAGTTCCCAATTCCTGCACAATAAATAATACAATATATTTACATCCTGATTAATAAGAAGAAGATCTCCTATCATAAGCCATTTTTCTTGCAAGTTTTTTAGATTCAAGGAGACCAGAAATTATTCATATTGAGTTTGTCAGGAATTAACCTAGTTTTTTGCCTGTTATCAATCCTTTATCAGTCACAACTACCACACAATACAAAATAGACTTCTAATATTCACAGATTGTGAGAAATGTTCTATAGTTGCAATGTGTTTTTGTTAAAAAAAAAAAAA
>VZRO01006233.1:127636-218757 GCA_013397915.1 Daphoenositta chrysoptera
AAAAAAAATTAAAGGAGTAAACATGCCAGAAGAGTGCTTTTTCTTGAAAATGTTAAGGAGTGGAAAACAGTTGCTCAGACTAGGATAGTTTTCATAGACACAGTGAATTTTCAGATTAAGAAAGGATGTTTTCACTAATTTCAGGTATTTCTAGCTTTTTATGTATGTTGTATACGTTTGAAATTGAATTGCAGTTTCTGAACTGAAATATTAACAAAATACTTAAGCCTCATTTTGTGTCTTCCCTTAAGTCATACATTGTACATTATCCCCAAAACTCATGCTGAGAGTAAAACAGTTTGACTTTCTCATATGTTGGCTCTTGTGAAAGTATTATTTTAGCTTGATAAAGTCCAGATATCTGGAAAGAAATAACTGCTTTTCTATGTAAGACCTTAAAAGTGCTATATTTATTGGCAATCATGGTATAACAGTAGCCAGTGAACTGATTGCAAGGCAGGAACTTAGTAAAGGCCAGAACTGGATTTATACTTCTTCAGTAAATTCATCAAGGCAGTTAATGACATGTTTAAGTAGCTGTCTGCACTACCAGGCAATGGTAAGCATGCTTACACAACACAAATACGTCAGAACTTACAATCTCAGTTGTTTTTATGCATGCTGAAAGCTGTCAGACATCCCCTTTAGGGCTTCAGATGTATTTTTAGAAAATTCTAATCTAGAGTATCTGTCAAGCTACTCCTATATTTGATGCAGATATAGAAGTAAACAGGGGCAATAGAGGAGCTTCTGCAAGCTAACACAATATGTACCGTTTTCATCACTCCCCTTGTACATGCTACAGCTTAATTCTCTAAGAGTGTGGCTGCAGTAATAGCCCCTGTATAGAGTTCTCTCTTTCCAAAGCCCCCCTTCCCTCTCTCTTTAGGTGCTATTTCTTTCCTTTATTATTTTGTGAGATTCAGAAAATTACTTTTTTTCTTGTTGTACAGGATTTGTAATCTCTCTGTTTGACAACTATTCACTATTTTCCAACGACATTACTTTCAATAAGAGTATTTTAAAAACCCTGTCTTTCAATACTATTAACATTTTCTCTGAATGACGTATTGTTGGGAGGGTGCCCAGCCAAGCTGTGCCAGCATGTTATGTTAAACAATGTATTGAGAGATGTCAAAACAGCTCTCAAAAAATCACATTTATATCAACAATCAATAACACAGACAATAAATTATGGGAAACCAATAAAATACAGGCATTCAACACAATTTGGTATAACTTCGATTACCTTTTTTGACAGCAGCTCCGTGGCTAGGCCAATACCTTTCTAAAAGCTGCAGCATACAACTAATTTCTGCTATTACTTCAAAGGTATATGTGTTAATATCTCAACTAGAATTTGCTGATATCTTCATAGAAGTGCTGGAAATTCCTGAATTCTCTGAGCATGGGAACTTCTCTCTAGATATTTTTATAGACCTGGATGACAACATTTAGAGTTACCCGACCTTTTTCACTACAGTTGTCTTCTATGTGGATATTTAGTCAATAAAACACAAAAAGAAACTATGATCAGATTTCACCTGAACAACCTCCATATGCAATCAGGTATTCTGAGCTATTGGAAAGCTGTTATGCACATTATCATGAAGAACTTTATGTAAGAAAGACATCACAATCTACTGCAAATGAGTCTGCCTGGTTTTCTGATTCAGCTCCGCAAGGACACTAGTCATACACTGCTTTCTGTTTTAGTGCAAGGTATGTTAGTGGCAAGGTATGTTGTTTGTCAGAAAAATCCCTCTTTTATGTCACTCACTTTCAACATACTTCGACTAGAGCTGACTGCACACCCCAGATCCTTCAAATGTCAATAAAAAATGTGGTACCTGGGCGTAATTGTGTATCACACACCGCCAGTGTGGCTCACTGCAGCTAACCACTGCTGTAACAAAAGTAATGCCTGAAATTAAAAGAGGAGAAGCCAAAATTAGGTCAACATTTTACAGTGGCTAAATGGAAAATTTTTAAAGTCAAAAAGCATGCCAAAAATCTAAAAAGGTTTCTGGGAAACCTTTCTCACAAAAGGGCACTAGTCTCCTGATGCAAATTTCAGTTTGATTTTTCTCCATTCCTGAAGAGCAATAAAATATAAAATCTTATTTAGTAAATGTTCCATATCTCTGATGTACTTTAGTGACAAAATTATTTCTGAAGCAATGAAACTTTGAGGTCATGTATTATCACTTATCAATTACACATTATGTGAAGAAGTCTTTGATGTTGAGGGGAAAAAAGTCATCATTCTGATAGGTCTTTGTTTCTTAACACCTGAATTTATTATTGCTCCTATTTCTTCCTTGTTGACCTTGTACCATTATGCTTCTTACTATCAGGGAAGTGCTCTCAGAAGATCATCATTCTCCTTAAATATTTTTTGCATATTTGGACTTTAAGATTAACTTGAAGTTATTTTCCCTTGAGACAAATTCACTTGAAAAGTTGTATCAGTCAGAATTGGATTATGAAATGAATAATGGAGACATTTTTAGGTGGAAATTGTTACTATTTTAGCAGAATTAACAGAAATATGGAATTAATTCTTGGCACTGACCAATGTTTTCCCTCTGTGTAAGAAAAACAAGAAATTGCTTGACAGCTATGAGACTGCTTAGTCTCACTAAGGAGATAGAGGGTTTGAGGGCAAAATGACACAGAAGAAGATCTGTTTGGAGATTGGGGAGATATAAAGAATGCTTTAAGCACATTTAGAAAGCACAGGAAGAAGGAAAGGCTAAAAGAGGAGCAATAAAATAAAGAAGGGAGTTCAAGGAGAATAAAAGCAAAGGGGAAGCAAAGGAACAAAGAGAAAGAACTGCTCTTGGCAATACAGTTTATCTCATACATTACTATGAAATGTAGCTTCATTGAAAAGCACTGATATATAAGCTCCAAATGTTTTGTCTGAGACATCTCAGATTTGATTAACTTTCATCAAATCTAAGGCCTGAACTCCAGAAGGGCTGCCCTGAGGCTGCAGAGACTGGGAACTGCAAATTGCAAATTCCCCCATCCTGGTTGTTGCCCAAAAGCCAGGTGCTCAAGGAGTCCCAAACACTGCTTGACATAATTAATAATGGGTTTCTAACATTATTAAGTGGTTTGGAATAGTCCAAATCAAAGTATAAAACCTTGGCACTTCCAACAAATCAGAATCTCTGCTTCGTAACTCCAAATAGTCAATATGTCTTCAAGACTTTTTAGGCATGTTCTGGCACTTTGTAGGCATGGACTGTGAGAAAATTTCAATCTATTTTCCTGTTTTTCAGTTTTTGGCTACAAGAGATAGAAAATGGGTCAATTTTGTGAGTAAGGTTTTCCTTAGGGGTTTTGCTATAGCAAACCATGAAGCATCTATTACTATGTAAATAATTGCAAAGCATGTAAATTTTACTTCCCAAATGGTTTACCCCAGACCTCTTTTTCCAATTACATGGCAAGTGGCTTCACAGTACAAAACACATAATTTTTATCTTTTTGTTCACATGGCCTGGCCTCAAAGCAATTCCTCTTTCTGTTTCTTTGTTCTATCCGAAAAATAACACGAAGGTTGCCTTTGCTTTGAACCAACGCCTCATTTTCACAAATGCATATGTTTGTAATTCAAAGCCACTGACAAACAGACTATCCCCTTCAGTACAGGAAAAAACTGCAAAGTCTGCACCCCATACAATGTGTCAGTCATAGTAGAATTGGAAAGACTTTTTCTCAGAACCTGAACCTTCCACTCCCTCATACTTTTTCAATATTTTGCAACCTGATTGAAATTTTCTTAGCTATGTTTATATTTTCTTAATTCTACTTTTAACAGCATATCAAGCAACAGCCTAGCACTTGCACCTCATAAACTACATCAGGTTTGAATAAACAATGGAAACTTTTAAGCGCTATCTAATCTTAGTATCTCGCATTTGTTGTAATATGGCTATGTGCTCACTCACAGACTGCCTTATCTAAATGAACACAAGAGGATTCTGTTCTTTGCAAACAGAACTCTGCCTTTCTACAGCACTTTCTCTTAATAGTACTGGACAAGAAAACAGTGAAACAACAGACTAGCATAGAATTTAAAAGATAGGGCTAGTTAAGAAAATGAAAGAAGTTCTCCTGTTTTATTTATAAATAATCAGTTGAATAGTTTATAAATGTGTCTCTAGTGGTAACGAGACATAAAAACCAAAATTTAAATTATTATATGTGTCTATAGCATATACACTTTGAATGAATGTGTCTTTAATGCACAGGAACGTTTACTAGGAAGTTTCAGTTTCTTATGTTTATGCTTGACTGTCATTTTCAAAGATTCAGGCCAAATGGATCTTGGTTGCAATTTTTCTCATCCATTTTTTTTTTTAACCCCTCTGAAAAGTTCAGACTTTCAGTATAGGTTACATGAAGTTTATGTCTGTATTACCTACCCACTCACCCCAGCTAGAAACATCTTTCCTGATATTAGCACTCAACTCTATGAAAATCTCTGCTGAACTTATCTCTATGCCTTAAATAATTTATCCTTTTGTGCTCTCTATTCATTCACTCTTTTCTTCTCCTCTTTCCTTACAAAGATTTTGACATTGCATAGTTTTAATACATGACTGTTCTACCCACAAAAACAAATATTATAGCAGAAGCATTTTTTTTATATGGCAAGAAAGGCATTATGTATTTGTAAAGAACTAAGTCAGTACCTCATTATAGGTGATTTCACACCGGATAGAGCTTGTGAAAATGACAGCAGGTACTGCTAGACTTATTAGTGGTTTTTATTAACTCATGTTGGGATCTGATAAAACTTCCTTTCTGTTCATATATTTTTCTCTAGTATCTGGAGATGTTGCAAAAATCTTTCCTAGAAGACCCCAGAAAGTGTCAGAAATTGATCAAGGATTTCTTCTTCAGAAAGTCTAAATCCCTATGAGGCCTTAGAATTGTAAGGCAACAAAAGCTTTCTAGTTCTTCAAATATTCTGGATAAATATACCACAGTGGTCAACACAGAGTGAGGAGTTATGTACTGTGTCTTGCTTTTGAGGCCTGGCACACCCACAAAGATACAATGCCTCTTCATTTGTCAGACTACCCAGGAGTAATTTTATCTCAAAGTAAAGTTTAAGAGTAGAATAGTGTTTACCTAAACTATGGTTTGAGATAGGGGACATGAAAGGACATGATAAAACATCAGTATTGAGGCTATATTTAGCAATAAGGATTCTCTTTGGGTGTTCCAGCAGTTATCTGTTTTGTCACTCCTGTGTAATTAGCCTATACAATGCACACTTGGCCCTAGAGAGTTCTTTTGGCTACTTCATTCTTTTTCCTATTGTTGAAGAAGACTATCTGCAGCATCCAGGGCGGCTGTCCTGGGTGACCTGCCCTTTCTCTAAGCCTGCCTAGGATGACCTTATCTTTCCTCTCTGCTAATGTTTACCTACCCCTCACATTTCATGCAGCTGGGCACTGAGACATCACAGGGTAACAGAAGGGATTAAATAATTTCCTTTTCCCCTCTTTTAAAGATAATTTTATTAATATTTTTGTTACTTACTTTATTAGCACTCTGTATGTAGAGTGACTTAGCATTTTGCAGTTTTCTTGAGAATTCTTGTACAGCTATTCATGATGTATCTTCAAAAAGATAAAATGCACTCTTTCCTACTAGATTTACAGCTTCTTTTTCTCTGTGTCTGTCTTATGAAGAGCAACCATTGCATAAGAGCGATTGGGAGTTGAAATGTAATATTCTATCAACATACTTGCAGCCAAATTTTTAATCCTCTAGTCAGCCCTGCAGCTATTCACTGCCAAAAACAGTATATACAGATTTTTTCCTGCTTCCAGACAGAAGGAAAATAATACCATGCACTTACAGGTTGATAGACCCACCTCTAAGCTCCATATGGCAGCTGATCAACAGAAAACAAGAACCACTCCAAAGATGTAATTTGTTCTTCTGCCAAGGGAGTCAGGGAAAACACACAACCAATGTATGTTGTGTGGGATATGGAACAGAATGGGGGTAGTATGGCTACCCTAGCTATCAAGAGAGCTGCTCATGGTTGCTGGTGTCTAACGACCTGGGCTGGTGACATGCAGGCTGTGGTCCATGACTACGTTCTGTGACCATTGGCCTGTGTCCCACAGGCACAGTTCCCAGAGAAGTTTGTGATATTTTCAGCAGAAGAAGACTGGATTTTCAGAAGTAGCATAAATCCTTGTTTCCCCATCTTTTGGTCTTAATCTTTTGGAGAATTTCCATCTGTTAGTCTGTAAAACAGTCACATTTGTGTAGAAGTTCCCCAAGTTGCAGGACATACCAAAAAATCATGAGATTTTAATATTAAGAGTCTAATAATAAATCTTTTGCCCACCTATTTCTCTCTTCTAGGTTATGATGTATGTTGTATACCAGAATTTTCCTACTTATGTGTTTAGTCTCAGTTGTTATTTAGTTTGTGTGTGTACAAATTTATTAACTCCATATTGGGCATTTTTCAATTTACAACGTTCACAGGCCCATTAAATCCAGTTCTCTCTGCTTTCAGTTTTTTAAAGTAAAAGGAGAATTTCCTAGTCTTCAAAACATATCCTGGAAAGGCAATTGCTGTCAGGACTAGTAAATGTGGAACGGTATCTCAAGGTTAATTTCCATTTATTAATGATTTCTATTTATTATTGAAATTCACAGATGCTTTCAAACATAATACTAGACACTTATCAAAGCTTTAAGTAGTTGGACAATCAAATCCAGTAGTTCACAGGATCACCACAGAGTGCCTTGGGTTGAAAGGGACCTCGAAGATCATCTGGTTCCAACCCCACTGTCATGGGCAGAGACACATTTCACTGGTCCAGGTTGCTCAGAGCTCGTTTCAACCTGGCCTTGAACAATTCCAGGAATGTAGATACTTGTGCCTATAATTAAATTTGTCATTTGAGATGGCTAATCAGGTGTTTGAACCTGAACACACCTGAACACCTTTTTTTTTGTCTGATCTATTTTATTCTTGTGAAGTTCATAGGGTCAGATTAAATATTACATTTGAGTCCAAGCTTTTTGTTCATACTGAGGAGAAATTTCCCCCATACCATACATATGAGAAAATAATGACTGAACGAGCAGCATAGGACAGTATTTTCATTAATTCTAGATGAACTTTTTCTACTTAGGTCAATTTGAATGCTTATGTAACAATGAAATGTTTTGATTCTTAGTGTTTTCAGAAACTGCCTGAGCATTGTGAGAATTAAATGCATTTGCTTTAAAAAAAATTCTTTAGCTCAGTATTACAATTGTAATTTTCTTTTTGTTGTTCTTATTCTACTTTCTTCTTCTATGACAAACACAGAGCTCACATCAGCTAATCTTGTCTGGTTTTGCCTTCCCTCTGAGTAAGAAGGAGCAGACAAAATATTTAGCATACTCATCACCCTCTGCCTATTAAAGAACTGGTGGACCAGAGCAGGATTTTTATTATTTCTTTTTGCATAATTTATATCAGTATTAAAATATCAAAAGCATGGTTCAACACTTGAAATGTGTAAGCTAGAATACCTATTCCTGAACAATTGTGGTGTTATTTCTATGTCTATGGAAATGAGAATTAGCACCCATACTTACTCTTTCATGATTTTGCAAAACTTCAACTCAAATTTTAGTTTCCTTAATCTGTTTTCCATGGGGTTTTGCTTGTTTGTGGACTTTTTTTCATCATGGAAAACAAATGAAAATTAGTGACTCAAAATGACTTTATGAAAGCAAAGGTTCTTTTCACAACTTTTCATAATGGAAGGTTGAATATGAAAATCTGAATCTTTATTGTACCAATAAGAAGACTGATCATATTTGTTAGAGATGCTAACTAGAAGAATTAGCTTACAGGCTGAAATGGTGAGCAAGTGTACCAGAATCTGCCCCTCGGGCTCTTGAATCACACAGCTCAGTGGAATCAGTAGACCTTTGTCCAACAGTCTCAAAGAGTTACATTTCATGAGTTAATAAGCAATAATTATGAAATTTAAAAATTGCTTAATTAAAACAAAAAAGCATAGTCAGTCATAATTTGAAGCACTAATATGGTCTCGGGCACTCACCTAGAAGATAAAGCAAATTATCCACAATACATTTCAAAACTATGTGAAAGACTCATGCACATTTTCTACATTGCAATGAAGATTGTTGCACATCAAGGCAAAGTGTCCATACTGAGGAACACATAGAAAAAAAATTGAAATTGGTCCAATGAAAAATTATGGTGAAAAGAGGGTCAAATTTTCCTCTTTTTTTTTGCACTGGCTTAGTGCTTCCCAGTTTGGAAAATAGATTTATTTTCCATTAAAAACCCACTACTGTAACACTGCCAAATGATTGCAATCAATGGAAAAAAACCCCAAAAAACAACAAAAACCAAACACCAAGACCTAAACAGAAGCTAAAAATAAGTTTTGAAATAGCTGTCAAAACATGTTTCCATAATTTGAAAACCCTGGACTCTGCATTTTAGAATTCTTCGGATATTTTTATAGTGGCTAGTCTTTGACATTCCAGAACTCAGAAAATTGGTAATATTTAATCATGATATTTCAGGGACTTCTGATTTTTTTAAATTAAAAGTATTGTTCCCAAAAATATCTTTAATCTATTCCATAGTAAGTCTTTAGATATGGGGACAGTGATAGTTAAGTTCAAAATTTTTGATGTATTTTCTCATGCCTGTAAGATCAATAATCTGCAAAGAACCAACCTATGTTCTGGGTTACAAATTGCCATTGAACAAACCACCTTGATCAAAGATCTTTTGATCACTGAAAATTCAGGGTATCCACAGTGACTGTATTAGGTTATCTGGAATCTCATTAAGGTGGAAAATAAATTATAACCAACATATCTGAGAAAAACTTTTGAAAACCTTTTGTTCCCTTCTATACACAATACCGAGGAAAAGTAATGTGAATAACTTGAAACACTCAAATAGCAAATAGCCTTATAATTAGCATTTGTCTTGTTATCTCAGGTAATTTTACTCCAAGCATGTGTGCACACAGCAGTCCCCAGTTGTGGTATCTCTGCTTCTGGTGACCTGTGTGCCACATGCCACTAATAATGTCTGTTTAAACCATACCATTAGAGTAAGACTGAATGATAACCATGGTGTCTAGAATTACAGGTACAACGCCTCAATTTATTTTCAATTCTTGATGTAACCAGCCATTTCTAAGTCCACCAATCACTGAAACAGGCATATGAGTTGATCAAGATCTATCTAGGTCTCAATAAGGGTAAAATAATACACATTCATGAGGTCAGCTAGATGGCATCTTTCCGTGTTTGCAGTTTAGGTCTCACTACCAGTTCTGCTGCTAATGATAATACAAGTGCCAGTAGTAGTGGGAACATTATTTATTTTTACTAGTCATTATGCTGAGTGTGGCATGAAAATATCTGTTGCATATCCTGATCCATATCACTAACATATGTCTTGAAACTTTGAGGACGTGGTATTTAGAATATTATAGTGTTTACTGGTTTACTGGTTTGCTGGAAAATTTCAGAATGGAAAAGCACTCTTCTTTCAAAAATAGATTTCCTGTTAGACGCATCTCATCAGTCCTGCAGGTCACAGTTTCACCACTAAGAGCAGTCAGAAAACTTCACAGAAAATACATTTAAAGCTTTATGACCTCAGAGAAGCTTTGTACTTCTTGCAACGTTACAGTGCACATCACTGCAGATCACAGATAGAAGTGGCTCTAGGACTACTAAGAGATTTTTTTAGTATAGAAAAGGAGATCATGTTACTTGATAATTACAATTTTTATTGTCTTTTTAAAAAATGTCTATCACTTGCTGGCAAGATTTTCAACAATAACTTTACTTTTAGATTTCTTTGCCCATGTACTCCTAACAATGTACTGAAATATAATGGCTTGCAGAAGATGTCTGTGTGTATCTTACCTCCAAGGTCCTCTTGCTCATTCTAATGCATCTGAACATTTTCTGTGTATGAGATTAGGATTAAGTGGACAATTCACACTTTTTCTATCTTCCATACATCATCTAAACCTTATGCTGAGCTGTTTCTCAAAAATGACAATTAGTGTCTAACATTCCTTGGCACTCTTTCCCAAATTCTCATGCATTTTAGTCAGTTGCTAAGAACAACCATGAAGTTCTTTGGAGCTGTTGGGGAAAGACAAGTTACTTATAGATAAACTGAAATAAGAAATGTCAACTGACTCAAAATTAATGTTTTACAAACTACAAACACAAGCAAGGCAGCCAAAAACTAGTCACGACTATGTACACATTTATATAATGGAAACAGGAAAGCAGTGGTGAAAATTCTGGGAGTAAGATTTGTGGGTTACTTGTGCATGAGTTTCCAGCTTTTTAAACAACTATTCATGATTGAAAGATAATTTACTGTTAGTCAGTAATTCCCAATATTAGCGTGCCAAGAAATGTATTGATAAAATTTTGAAGGCGAGAGCTTTGAAGATTTTTCTTACTTCATTAAATGTCATGGATTCAGATAATGGTAAAGTAATTTCATCATAGACCATTGAAGTTTAAGTAATAAATTATGTACATTTCACAGGGATCATGTAGTCCAACACCCTTGTTGAGGCAGAATCACTGCTGTGTGCCTCATTGTTTGGTCATACATGTCAGGCAGCCTGCTCACATAAATAACCTCTTCAAAAAGCTTCAGTAAGGATGTCTTCTCTCAAATGCTGTAACCATAAACCTCACATGTAATATAAACTGCTGTATCATGGCAGGGGATGGACAGGAGAGATGTCTTCCTGGTATAAATTGAATCATAATTATTTAATGCTTTGTTAGACAAAATCAAACCTTCAAATTCTGAAAATCTTTTGGCTCCAAACACAGAATACAGGCTACAGAAATAAGATGTTCCTTTAGGAAACTCTGTTCATTAGTTTGCCAGGCACATTCAGGACTTTTTCAAAGAACAAAATATTTTTAAGAAGCAGATTATGAACAATACAATTTAATAACCCAATTTTGCAAAGACAAAACCACATATAATTAAAATTTGAGATAAGATTTTTTTAAAAACTAAATCTATTAGCCAAAGTACCAGAAGATGTTTGAGAGTGAGGAAATCTGGTTGGTTTGGAGATATTTTTAATAATTACTGTCTGCAGAACCTTGATATAAACTCTAAAATTTGCTTTTTGCTTATTTGAACTCTTCTTTGAGCAATGTGTGCTATTCACAACACAGATCATAATTAAAGTTGCTTATATTACATGAGTACATGTACTATAGAAAACACCTAAAGAGATAACTTGCAGAGGTTCTGTTAGAATTACACTTGAAGTGTGTAAGACATAATTATGGGACTCACTGCTAAGAGGCACAATGAGAAAGTGACAGAGTCACCACCAGTTTGATTGTATATGGTGGCTCAAAGGTACAGCACCGGTTGCCTGGAAGCCACGGTAATTCCTTCTTTAAAATACAAAACCTGATGTCTGTTCAGATTATGACTAGTCTACTGGTAGTACTCTTAAAATATCTGCTTTGTGTGGCATTACTCCAGATGTACTCATCTTGATTGTCCCTGGATGGCATGATAATTTTGTCACAGTCTATTCACAGAGAATTTTGGAAGATAGCATAGACTACCCATCTACTTGTTTCATATCAAGTTGTCTACATAAGAGTGTGAATTCTCCTGTGGTCAGAACTGTCTTTCAGATTTCCATTCTGCACTGACAGATTGTATGGGTTAACACGCAAGGAACACAGCAGACAATACTTTTTGTTAAGATTTATAAAATTATTCATGGAATTCTACACTCTATAGTGAAGTTCTATATGGTATCTCAAAGCCTACAGAAAGCAAAATGTCTAATGGACTTTAGTTATGTAGGAATTTTCCAGGAAGGCTATCTAATATCCTTTCACTAAACAATCCTTGTGATTCCCTTTGTGTTACACATTTGGAAAAAATATGAAAAAATGCATAATAAAGTTCAAGCTAATCCGAAAAGTAATTTCTCACAGGGTGGATAAATCCAAGTTAGCAATAAAAGATTGGAACTAGACCTTTATGTCATGTGAAAATATAGTAACATCTGGAGACTCTAGTGAAAGGATAATGAGTAAGACTCTTCCACTTTGAGCCTTTTTAATATCTAACAATTCTACTTTAATAATTCAAATTAAATCTGCCCATAATGACAGATTGTTTCCTAAGATAAGGCCATCTTGCTTTGTTTGATGTAATTTCTTTGTCAGTATATCTCACTTTTATCTTTGTTTTAAGTGCAAATTCTTAAAAATCTTAACTTACAAGACATTTATGCAGAAATTGACTATGCAAATAATCTGCAACAGAAATTTTAGATGACAAACAATTGAGAGATCAAAAAGGTCATTTAAAATAGATATGGAGAAAAAAATGATTGAAGGAAAAAAACACTTCAAAATATTTTCCAAGACTTTAAGAAAGACCACAAATTAAGGGTTCTTAAAAATAACTCCAGTTCACATATTCTTTCATTTTCTGGGCTCAAGCATTTAGAAATCTAATGTGTTGTATAATTCAGCTGGTATAAAGTCTCCTGCCTTCATTTCTCTTTGTAGACAGACCTGTTCATGCCACCCATTTTATTTACCATGCTCCATTCCTGACAGTGTCAAAATATATATTGCCTACTAGCTCTCACACATGACAGTTTCCAGTGTTTTTTCATAAACTTTTTCATTTTCCTTCCTGAATACCGTAGAATGTCCAGCATTGAACACGACAGCATGAAGGGATTAGATAATAGAAATAAAATTTGGGGTTAAAGAGGTCTTGACCCATAGCCTGTAGATAGCTAGAGATATATAGAGAGCTTAATGCATGCAGTTATGTGGATTGAAAAAAAGGAAAAATAAAAGGAGCTTGTCAGTAGACCTGGTTTATGAGGCCCCAGTAGCATTTTGGCAAAGAAAAGAGGATTCACACTGCATAGTATCACAGGAGAAAAGTGCTGTGAACTTCAAATGAGACTACTTTTCCATTGTTTGTAAAAGCCACCATCATATACAACTACAACTTTTGAAATATCTAGCCTCCTTACAGAATGTCACAGTGCTCCTGGTTAGTTCTTAAGAAAGAGATCAAAGTGAGATTTTCAGGTCTTGATGTTCTTGTTCACACTGTGTTCTTTCTGTTCTGTTCACAACACTGAACAGAACTCAATTTTCCAAGCAAGTGACAAGAGAACACATTTGTCACTACTTTGTTCTTTTATAAACCCTTCAGTGTATTCCAAAGGAGAAATTTGAAAAAATGCCCACCGACTATACATTTAGGAAGCATAGTTCTCTTTAGAGGACTGAATTCTCCCCTCTTTCATGTTGTTGTAACCCAAACAGACCTGTCAAGACATCCTCAGAAGGAGTAATACCAGGATTTTTTGTGAAGCTACATCACTAGATGCCACAAGAAGATTTGTCCTACTTGATTTCAACACATAATCTACATATTTAGTCTATTTTCCCTTTTGGATACTCTTTAGTTTTAGTCAACCTACATTTCTACATGAGAGCTTGACTGATCATTTGCAGGGAATGGATGTCACTTTGATTAATTTTATTAGACCAACTAAACAACTTTTAAAATAAACATTATTATCATTGTCCCAGTAATAAAAATCTCAAATAGCTAATCCTTCTCTTTGTCCAGGAATTCTGATTTTGTTTTCTGTTTGTGACTCTAATTTTCTTAAAGAAGTTATTCTGTATAGGAACAGTGGAAATGTAGGCATCCCTAGAGTGAGAGACATTTCTGTCAAATGATAATGACACTGAGAAGAGATACAGAGAGAGAGAATAAAGCAGAACCATTTTCTGTGACAATATAATAGCAGAAAGGTAATTGCCTGCAAGTTTACAAGGCAATAAATGGCTCTCAGTGGCTGATGAACATGAAAGCCATAGGCATTAAAGGCAGAAGACCTCTCTGTATTTACAAACTCTCCAATTTTAAGTATGGCATCTCAGAGAAACCAGTAATATTTTAAATTTGATAGATTATTTTAAAATTATTTTAATTAAATTTATAGTATCATTGGATCCAAATATATAGAAAACAAAATAAGAAAAACAGCATGTCATCACAAATGAAGCATAGAGGAGACCGTGGAGTCAGAACAAGGTGGTGGGCAAGATAAACTGATTTACAGCATTTGTGTTTGTCCTAACCCAAGTGAAACAAGACAGCCTTGTATTGTCAAAAGTTAGAAGAGAATCATAACCATAGTCATGCCATGAAGGGGAGACCTGCCTAGAGGTGTCCCCGAAAACAAAGAAGGTGTAGTAAAGAGTATCTTTGTGCTTAAAGAAAAATCCTCAAAA
This sequence comes from Daphoenositta chrysoptera, assembly GCA_013397915.1. Lineage (NCBI taxonomy): Eukaryota > Metazoa > Chordata > Aves > Passeriformes > Daphoenositta > Daphoenositta chrysoptera. The sequence continues at coordinate 142,034 of VZRO01006233.1, forward strand.
AGCATATAGAATCCATGCTACAACTTCTAGTCCCTAAGGGAGTTGACTTTGATTAAATGATCAGGCATAAGGAGAATTCAAAAATTGTTCAAATTTGGACCTTGCAAAAGATTATTTCAAGGATCAGATAAATTAAGATGGTGGTCACTGTAAGCATTTGATCTCTGAAAGTCACATCATGTAGTTCAAAACATTCTCTAATTCAACCTTTAGAAGAAGCTGAGGTTGAAAATTAACTCCCTCCTTCAGTCTGGCATTGTAGTCCTTTGTCTTCTGGAACAATTCTTTCCGAATCTTCTGCATGAAGATTTAATACACCCAAGGCATTTAGTTGTTTGTTTGCTTGTTTGTTTGTTTGTTTAAAAATAGTAGGTAGTTATTGAGACCGCCATTATTTATAAAACTAGTCCCTTATGTCTTATAAAACACCCAACAAACTATCCAGAGAGTGAGAAATAATCATGTTGATCATTAATAAATCACCTTCAGCTGCTGGTGTAGAGTCACACAGGTATATCTTACAAAATCATAGCTATTTGTTTTACAAATTATTTAAAGATTTTTCACCTATTTCAGTCAATTCCATTCAGCAATTTAATTACTGCTCCAGATAAATGGGGAGAACAAAAAAGGGAGATTTTGTGGTTTTAGTTTTATAATTCTTTTTAGATACTAATGAGCTCTGGCTTTTTTTGTTGCTTAAGGATTCTCAGCCAAAACTTTGTGTACAGTTCTTTAATCTATGTCAAAGGCAAGCATTAATATTTTACAGCTCTACCTCTTTTAGTATTCCCTGAGTGTGGAAGTATTTCTAATAGGTGGTGTGTTTGTGCGTCCCATTATTTCCTACAGACTTTGATTAGCTCTATTTTAGTTTTTTTTATTTGCTGTTTGGTTGTTCTTTAACAAAAGGCAGTGAAGTGTCTTAATAGCCTGGTCACAGATTTTTCTGAGTGATACGGAATTGTCAAGAGGACTATTTCTCAAAAGCACGTTTTCACGGCAGTGCCATAAATGCTGAAAAGCAGCATCTTTGTAGTTCAAGCACAACTTAAGGGTCTAAAGCAGATGAGGCTTGAGGGAGGTTCTGTGGCCTGGAATATGCTGGCAGTCAGGGTAAATGATTAGAAAGGTCCTTTCTGCTCCTCACTCGGAGAGCCTGAGACAGCTCCAGTACTTACAGGAAAACACTCCGGCATCGTCGTTGCCAGGGCCACAGCTCCAAAACTGCCAGCCATCCCCACAAAACAGGCATTCAGCAGCACGTTCATTCACATACTTTGCGTGGGGGTTGCTATGGTTTTGTTATGAAGAGATGTGGAAGGCTACTAGAAAATCCTTCTTTTTGTAAATGACCACAAAGGGCTCTTGCCACCAAACAAACTTTATGCTGCTAGCAGTCACTGACCATAGTTTCCTAGGCCTTAGTCCTTTTTGAATGGTACTACAGTTCCTTCCTTCCTTCCTTTCTGCGGGGATAATGTCTCACAATATTTGAAAATCAATGGAAGCAAGTAACTGCATACAGAAATACTTTCTAGCAATTTCCAAAGTCACTTGTACTTGACTCAGTTGAAATGCAGTTTCTGCTACTGGCCCTTTTCCAGCTGAATTTGCCTGTGCTGCACAAATCCTTCTCAGGAATTGTTTTATTATACTGGGGGTTTAGCTGCTATTGCATGAGTTAAATCATATTTGGCTATTTAATGCCACAATTTCTGTTTTTACAGTAATAAATCAGTCTTTTCTGGCTCTAAACACAGACATATTTTCAAAAGTTTCCTCTCTGTCATCCATTAGGTATTCTGAGATATCAAAACATTATTTTTTCTAATCTGAATTTGTTCCCATAGTCTTTCCACTCAAGTAAGTATGGTTTGACTTGAGATGTGATGAGCTAGATGAAGTTACTGTAAGTGTCAATATGCACTATCTGCATCCTTAAGATTCTTTAGGACCATTTGAGATACTGTAGGTGAGAAAAATATCCAATGGTGGCCATCTGTACCTACAGAATCATTATCACAGTCAGAAAACTGGCTTTAGTGTACAATATGAAAATTGACAAAGGACAGTGATTACTGATGTCTACCAAATTTGCTTTCTGCAGGCTTGATAATATGATACTATAGCCACTGTCTCTGGCTGCATAAGTAGAGTTAAAATCAACATCAATATTTTTATTCAACTCTGGAATCCAGGAGTGCTGGCTCTATTTTGGGATCCCCAGTACAAGAAACACATGGGCACACTGGAGTGAGTCTAATGCAGGACAACCGAGATAGTTAGGGCTGTAGCACACAGCACAGTGAAGAGGTTGAGAAAACTGGATTTGTTCTTAAAGGGGGAGGCTAAGGGTATCTTAAGAAGTAAAGGTTAACATGATCCCATCCACTGGAAGGCTCTAGAGAAGATGGAGCAAGACTCTTCTCAGAAGTGCACAGTGTTAGGATGGGAGTCAACAGCCAAAAGTTGTAACACAGGACATTCCCATTAGTTATTAGGAAACAAAAAAGTTTCCCCATGAGTGTAGTCAAATAGGAAAGGCTGTGAAATCTCTAAATCTCTCCCCTTGGAGAAGCTTAAAACTCATCTGAGCAACCTCCTGTGTAACTGGGTCTGTTCTGGCCCTGGACTTGAAATTCAGGTTGAACCAGATAACTGTAGGTGGTCCATTATAACCCAAATCATTCCACAGTTCCACTGTTCTCTGGATGATACGATGTTCCTCTGCCTGATAAGCACTGATCACAGTGTGCCCAGATTGTTCTCTCCCCTGCAGTGACAAAATGGACAGAGACACTCATTCTCAGGGGTGTTCTCCCCCTTGCTATACCTGGTTTAAGCTGACTGCCACAGTGCAGTTTGAACTTAAATGCACCATGCATGAAAAATAATAATCCAGGTATATGAAATGCTTGATAACCTATGAATTATTTTCAATCCTCAGTATAGTGGATACACCAAAGTTAAATACAGTATTTTTAATTTTTCTCTATTTTCACCCACACATGTATTATTTCACAACCCACCACAGCACCCTTCTGATCCGTCCTTCTGAATCACATACATTTTCCATGTGTTAATATTTTGATTAACAGTGTAATAAAAAATTAATCTCTTAGGAACTGGTGGTGAAGTACAAGCATATTTTGGTGAGCAATACACTTGCTGAAAAAACTAATTTTTCTATTTCAAAAAATATGTGTGTGCCAGAGAGAATTGTAAAGCTGTGAAAGATGAAACTGTGTAGATGCTGTTAGCCTCTGAGTCAGCAGCTCACATTTCGCAGAAATTAGCATTTTAAGCCTAAGTGCTCCCCTTGAACTCGGAAGCACCTTTCTGCATAGCCCACTGCCTGCTGCAGTCTGACAGTGCCTCAGAGCTTACACAACTGAAAGATTAACAAACTGATTCACTGAAAATTAACAGAGTGCAGCCAGTCATGCTGAAGAGACATTTGCCACAAGAGCAGCCTCTGTCATGGAGGGGGTAGGAGGAGCTGACAGCACATGTATTATTGCAGAGAGATGAGTGTTTTTTACTGAGGCTGAAGGTGAAACACCTGCAAGTGGGTCAAATGATTTATTTTATTTCTTTAATAAATTAGGGCAAGCAGCAATCATTAATTGACACAGACACAAAAAGAAAAGAATTGTTGGAATGATTTCATATTTGCTTTTCATAATTTTAAATTATTTATGCAGTAGTGTCACAGTATAGCAACAGCAGAGTTGCTCTTTCATAAAGGAGAGCTTTTCACAGTTATACAGCATTTTTAATAAAAGACCAGCTAGTTTTGATCTCCACCGCTGCTCTGCCAGCCTCGAATATGGTCACAATGCCCTGGGAACCGTTTTCTTCTACACCCAGCTCCTTTGATAGCAGAAAGGCACAGTGACACAGAGCTGCTCTACTCTGAGTGCCTCTGATAAATCCAAACTGTCAGACGCTGCTGGTCAAAGGTAAATGGGACATCAAGGGGGAAAAAAACAAGCACCAAGGATAAGAGAAGCACTGACCTTTTTTGCAGTGCACTTGTAGTAGTGTTCCACACTAGTTTAGCTGTTCACATAGCACAGAACAGAAAAAAAAAAGGCTGCTCTGCATACAGCGTGGCCTCTTTTAGTTATTCTTTTGTGTGAAATGGTTGCCACAGCTTTTGAAGACAGGTAAAGTCTAGCATAAAGATACATCTATAAATATAAGATCATTTTAAGCAAGATTTGAAATTATTAGGCAAAGTAATGCAGTTTACAAACAAAACCTGATCCATTGAGGACGATACATCTGAGGATGTAAAAAACAACATTTGGGTCAAAGGATGCCCATCTAGCTCAAAAAATAAAGCAGTGACCTGAAAACTGACAAGAAACCAAGGAGGACAGATATGAGGAAAAAGTGTTTATAGAAGTAAAATGTATTTTTGCTGCACTCAGAAGATCATAAGCCAAACTGAGTCTGGGATTTACTGGCTCTTTGAGGAGTGTACAGAGGGTTGGTGCAAATGCAGAGCTAGAGAAAAATCTGCACAAAGCAGTATTGATTTTTTTTGCTGACATCTGTGGCATTTTTAAGTCAGAATACCATGTGTAACAGTTTCTCCCAGAGAAGCAGAGCTTTGACTCACTGTAAAAAGTGAGAGAGAAATTCTGTGAAGTCTCAAAAAAGGAGGCATCTTTCTATAATGTCCCCATCTGCCAAACCTCATGAGTCATTGCTGGTTTTGATACTTTTTCCAGTGGTTTAAATGCAAGGAGTTTCAAATTCCTTATTATTTTAAAAGATTTAGTTTTATCCATAAGACCTGATCATGTAGAATGGCCTCTATAGTCCAGTTAAAAGAGGACTATAGTGGCAAAAAACCTCAAACTAAGTAACATCACTGGACAGTGGGCAAGAATCAATTATTCATTCAGAAACATCTAGAGCTAGTCAGATGATCTATCTGCATAACAAATAAAACTGATGATTTGTCCTGTTTTTTGAATGCATGATTCATGATTATATGATTACTCATGAGGCTCATGACAACATGATTTGATCCAATCCAAAAACAACCTCAGGAGGAATAGCTGAAGCACCCTGATTCAAGCTTATGTGTATGTTTTAAAATATGAATAGCTCTATTTAGGGAGTTTGATTAATCTTGGTCCTAAATTTATGCATGTTTAAGTGCATTGCTTAACAAGAGAGATAAGCCACTTTAAGCAGGATGTATTATAACAAAGTGTCCTGGTACCTGCCAGGACAGAGCTAAATTTTTACAGTACCCATGAGGGTGCAGAGCCTGGAGCCTTGTGGGCATGGCTAAGAGATTATTCTGCACCATCTCACCTCATTGCTGGGGGCAGGAGTACAGCAAATCCATATTAGCTCTTGTTCTCACTCAATTCTCAGCGTCCCTCTACTGGGTTTATGTGTTTCATATATCTCTTGTACCGGGAAGCCCAGAACTGGACACAATATGCCAAATATGTCTCACCAGTGCTGAATAGAGGGGCAAGATCACCTCCTCCGACTCACTGGCAACACTCCTCCTAATGCAGCTGAGGGGTACCACCAGCCTTCTGTATTGCAAGGACACACTGATGCCTCATTTTCTACTTGCTGTCCAGCAGAACCTCCAGCCCTTTCCTGTCAACCCACCCAGTCCCTGTAGTGAACAGTTCATGAGGCTGTTCCTCCCCAGGTTCAGGACTTGACATTTCCCTTCACTGGATTTTATGGGACCCCTGTCAGTCCATTTTTCTAGTATTTTGAGGACCCTCCAAATGGCAGCACAGCCCTCTGGTGCGCCAACCATTCCTCACAATTTTCTATCATCTGCAAACTTCCTGAGGGTGCTCTCTGCCTTATTATCGAAGTCATTAATGAAGATGCTAATCTGTGCTGGTCCCATTATTTATTCCTGCAATATGCCACTGTTGATGGGCCTCCAAGTGGACTTTATGCCTTCTATCACAACTCTTTGGGGCTAGTAATTTAGGCAATTTTCAATCCACCTCTCTGTCTATTTATCTGTTGGTCAATCAGGATGTTAAGGGAGACAGTGCAACATAAAAGATGCAATTAGCAAGTATGGATACCCATCATGAAATTGCTGCTACTGCTAGCAACTAAAAATAGATCTAATATCTGGCTTTTCTAACAATCTTATTTTTGAAACAGAGAGGCAGCATTCTGGAACATATCTTGGAACAGCTATAATAGAAGAATTTCAATCTATTACTGCACCATAAAGCTAAACTTTCTGCTCTTACATCAGGGAAGATAACAAATAAAGTTGGGTCAGCTAATTTGTCAGTGTGTACACAACTGATAGTGAGACATGAATTTACTCCTACCATAATAAAAGATTTGTGAAATCTAAACTGGCACTTTCTTTAAAAAACTCTAATGCAAAAAAAAAAAAAATTCTAAATTCTGTTTAGAATTTCTAATTCTAAAGAAAAATTTAAAGCAGCCACAAATTAGCACAACAAATGCAGAGTCTAATAAATTAGAAACAAACCAGGTCGATTGAACTTTCATAACAAATCAGATTATTTTTTCTTCTTATGAAGAGATGATTGTTGTTATCAAATCATGATCTCTGTCACAACATGTGGCCTTTTTTTTATTTCTGAAGAGTTATCCTTTTTTTTATAAGCCTGGCAATTCCCTTGGAGAATGTCTATTATGATTAATTTGCTCCTGATTCTCTCTTTGTCTCTATTACAAAACCTAACATCGTTGGTGACAAACTCAGCATGATCTTTCTGGTGTTTGTTTCTGCCTTCTGCTTCTCTTTGCCTGGGAGACCCATGGACTTCTTTTGGGTGGATATGATTTTGAATATGGAATCTGCATTTTCTCCTGCTTGGGCTGAGCATTCCATACATATTGTATCACCTGCTATAATATCACAAAGTTCTATATTGTTACATATAATTATGTGTTAATTACATTTACTGTGGAGGAAGTTTCTATATAATGGGAATATTTTTATCCTTCCTTGAAAAATAACCTGCCAATACAGTGTTGTATCAAATAGAACATTGAACTACAAAAACATAATCAAAAGTACACAGAGCAACAGCATAAATATGGATGTTTGAATCCTTAAGGATAATCAGATTCTTTACCACGTGTATAGGTGTTTTCATAAACACTTTGACAAAGCTCATGAACTGATATATCAAGGAGATTTACTGAAATAAAAGGCTCATGAATGTCAATTGTCAGATGAAAACCCAGGGCACTCAAAACTATTTACTCTGCATTGTTAACTTGCAAGTTCATGCCTTTTGTAACATCTTAGCCCAATTATTAAAACTTAGATCTCCATGAATGGAAAAAGATATTTTTAAAATGGAAAAGATTGCTGTATTTTAGCTTCTCTATATATGTCACACTTTACTTTGAAAGTTTTGTTTTGTTCTTAGCCAGAATAAAGCATTTTGGCAACTACACATATGATCCTCAGGTTTCAAACATCTCAAAACCAAAAAAGATAACTATCAGTTGGTATATTATAAATATATATATAAGCATCAATTTGATAGAAATAAAGTAAATTTTACATAATTTAATTTTCCATGACAGATCTTTATCTCCTGTAGAATACAAGAACACTTAAGGGTTTGTGGGCACATAGAAGGGTTTTCTTGCTGGGCATTAGGGGAAGAGGTTACAAAATAATTGTGGCAAAATTGCTTGAAAAGCTTACAGTCTTAAAGTCTTCCTTTATCAGCTAGGTCCCTGTCTTACATTGCTCTTGCACTTGAACTCTGACATATATAGAAACATCTTTTGGATGTCTTCAAACTGTCCTTAACCTCTCAGCTGATGATGTGAACAGAAGTGCCAGTTAGTGCTAAATACAGTGGTATTCTGTGAATGAATTCGAGTTAGAAACCATCAGTTTATTTTACAGAGATTAGTGCCAGTAGAAAGTACATTTGAGTTTCAGAAGAAGTTATTAGTATATACTGTACACCAGAAACTTCCCCAGAAGCCATTATTGTAAATAGTGTCAAGAAAATAGGTTAGAAAAGACAGATCAGTAGATCCAGATCATTAAGAACTACCTATTTAAGGGAAAGTAATGCAACAGTTGATTTGCTTTAAATAAGAGAAAGAGGGAAGTAAAGAAAAAAAATAAAAAGAGGTTCTGAATTAATTTTGAATATTTATGGTGAAATACATATCCATGTCCAGAAGTAATTGGACAAAGATTTATGACCATCCTTAAGTTTTATCCTTCTGCTGATGTGAATTGATACGTAAATCTGGGACCTTAAATATAAAAGCTGATATTTTCCAGTACATAGTATGCATAAATGTCATGTGTACCCCCAAAAGCATACACTTAAGGGTTTGGGGAGTTTATTGGTTTCTGTAAAAATTCTGTCTGCTTCTTTTCTGAGGTAGATGATCTGTCATTGCTTTGTATACTAGGCACTACCTTCTTATCCAATGCTAAGAGTTACTCACATATTCTTTCATCCATATAGCACAGTCAACAATCACATATGGTACGCTGAGAATATAAATTATATATTCTTTGCTAAAACAGATGAGATTGTATTTTATATAGTGTGTTTTTCTTTAAAAGGAAAACATGGGGGTGAGAATAGTTGGCAATAACTGACCTTCTAGACAAAATGGCAAATCTTGCCTCTAGCTTATATAGTGTTCTATTTTGAAATAAAATGCTTTAACAGGATTTTTGATAATTGGAAGATGAACTCAGTGTAAGTCCATTCATGATTTATAGTGCAAATAAGTACTATAAATTTTTGTCACTACTTATGGAAGTTACACACCTCTTGTGGATAAATGAAAGAACATGCCACCTAAAAGCCAGCAGCAAAGAATAATAGACTTAAACAAAAGATTTCATAAGTTAAAGTAAACTGTTCTGGTACATAGTCTGGATAGACTGGATGACATTTTCTCATCTGCAAGGATAGAGCACCATTAGCAAAGCTCTGCAAAGCAATGGTATTTGGGTGCATTACCAGAAAATGTATTATCCTGAAAATTAGAGATATTATTAAAATATAATAACTTTTAAATGTCTTCAAGTTATGTCTCAAATTTAAGAATTAAAAAGATATTTGGCTTCATTCAGCCTCCTTTGTCTTGCATCACCCTTTTCTCTTTCATCCTGTTCCCTTTCCAGTATATTTTTCCTTAGATGTGTCCTCATTACACTTGCTTTTGGCCTTTTCCTGCTGTTTTAAGGAAATATGGGTGCTGAGGAAACAGCCTCACCTAACCTGATTAACATAATTCAAAGGAAAACATACAGATTTTAAAATTTTAGTGAAGATTTATTCACACAGACAGAGGTTCAACTTCAGCAGAAAGGAGTACATTGGTTTACAAAAAAATTTTGCTGTGAAAATAGCAAGAAAATATTGGTACATTGTAAAAATGTTTGCATATTTTGGTGGCTTGCAGTGTTGGAATTTACGAGTAGTTTTTTTGCATCTAACAAGTAAAGACGTCTGTGTAGGACTGCCATATTAAATACCAAAATATTTTCTAGAACAGAAAATGGTTTGATTCCTTTTCTGTTCCTGTAATTGTTGCATTAGTATTCTTTATTTCTGTGACTATTTCAGTATAAGATGTGTAATTGCTTCCTGGCAAGCATTCTTAAACTAAGAAAACTCCAAGTTCGTGTTGCTGGGAATACTACAATCTTGAATTTGATTACTGTGTAATTCCTTACAAGGCACTGCATTCACCTGCTTCCACATCTTACCTTCTAGTCCTCAATCTGAAGGAATCAGGATTTTTTGTAACCTCTGAACTGTAAAATGACGGCAAAGTCTACAGTAGTTTTTTTGGGGTTTGGTTTTGTTTTCTTTTTTAACAGCAAACCCATTAATTCACTGGCATAATGATAGTTCTGCTCTGATTCAATACTTATGTTCCGGAAAAGGAAGGAGGCTTGATCTGCACATTTGCTTGGCTATGTAGGTACATGGAGTTCTGGCTGATCTTCCACCACCATCTGCTCAAGTGCTTTTGTATGTCTGTGTCTGCAGGAAACTTATTTTCCCCCTCCCTATTACCATACTTACCCTCTTATTCCAAGAAAGCTGCCATTTATGTACTGATACCATGTGATCTTAGACATTTACAGTATAGACATAATCATCTCAAAAGTGGTTGTCAGAACTCCATTTATAGTCGAAAGATAAAAAAGGGCATTTCTGTCATATCTCATCCTCATCCTTATGTAAAACCTAAAAATAAATCACATGAGTTACAACTTAGAAGTTCCTATTTTTCTCCAGTGAGTGACTAAAAAGGGAGACAAGGATGACTAATTCAAATACAGCCCTCTGCTTTGTAGATATTCAAATCAAATAGCTAATATACATATTTTATTTACTACTGATCTTGTACTGTTTTTGTTCATTCATATATGAAGAATTTTAAGACAGTCCTTTATGACATATACTACTTTCTTTTTCTCCTCTTCTTTCTCTCTCTGTTCAGACATTAGAGCAATAGTAGAGCCAACTCTTTCCCAGATACCATCTTAGGGTTTTTTTAAAGCTTTCATGATTTAAGTAGGAGTTATTTGCTTCAGTCACTGAGATTATATCAAGAAAGCTTAGAAGGGATTTTACATTATCAGGGCAATTTTGAACACATACCTCACTTGCTGATGAAGTAGGAGGAAAGATACCATGAGAAATTTTATTTAGCATTTAATCCCCCATTTAATTTACTAGGGTGGAAAGGAAATGATCAGGCAAGAGGCAAAAGCAGGAGGCAACAGTAGATTTACAGATTACTTCTGAATAAAATTCTCATCTAGATTGGCCTTCCTGATGCCTTTGATGGTAACACTGGATGAGATGAATGTTTTCTAGAGGTGTGGGGTAATTGTTGTAGTTTATGAACATCAATTTGTTACCACACTAGTTCTGACCAAAGGATAGTGCCACAGGAAAGAAAGTTGCAATTTAAGTAATTTAATTAGCTGTAATTTTTTATCCCTCTTTCCCGAACAGTTCTCCAAAGACTTTCATTTAAAGACTGTTAACATTATGATTTTAAAAACTCATTAGCTGAGATGTTTCCATAGGATATTCAGGCTTTGAGAAGTGAAATGGACTCTGAACATCCAGTTTGCTATAGCTTCCTCCTCACAATACAATACATAAGCAGTGTGCAGTGTACTTAGCTGTGCAGAGTGTATCAGCTGGTAAAACATGCTGCCACCTCATACACAGAGGATACAGGATAGAAATTCTGTCATGTTAAACTACTATTCAAGAGGGCACTCATGGAAATAAATTACAGTCTTTGCAAAAAAATAATAAAAAGTGTTGTATATGATTCCAAGGATGGCCTGTTGACCCAGACTCCTTCACCTGGGTTGTGCCTTATGCAAATTCAGGAGGATTCTGGAAATGTGCATCTATAAAAACATTCTCCCAGATACCATCCATTGTCAGAAGCAAACATCATCTCACTTACTGCTTCTCAGGCTTCCAGATTGCTTGATTACTGTTGAGAACTTAAAGACGATATTTCTAGACTGTCTAAATATGGTTTCTTATGACTGCAGGAATAGGGGATAATACCCCTAAGAAAATCTAGTGCTCACAGGATCAGTTCTATAGAGCTCACGTGAATAATATTTTAATAACACCCAACAGAATTGTTCAACTTCAGGCACAAAATTATGAGATATGGCACCTCAGGGTTCTACCCCCTTCCTAATATAGCATTGTTTCACTGATTAATCACATAGCTTCAAGAAGTCAATACTTATTGAATGATTCAGAGAAAACTTACTGAGAAAACTTATAATGGCCTAAAAGTAAATGCTGTGAGGAATATGATAGATATCTCACAACACTGTTAAAATGGTGTGTGGAAATGCATAATAAAGACATTACAACTGTTTAATGGTTTAACTCCTAGGACTACTGAGACATGAAACTCACCTTATGTTAAATAATCTTAAAATCACCAATGCTGTGATGACTGAAAATATAATAAATATAATATAATGCTTTTCTTTAAGAAAGAACTTAAGAAAATTAGCACATAACCCTAGAGAATGGGGAGAACTCAGCTGTGGTTGCACTCTGCAATTTGGCAGTTCACTCTTACCAGAAAGACAAAGACTAATGGCCAGAAAGATTAAATCCCCAGAATGAAGGATGTTTGAAGTTGTTGGTTTCAAACCACAGTATATCACAGCCCTCTATCCAGATGACGTGTATTGTACACGTATTGACTATATATGATAATGTAATATATTTTGTGTGCTTTGGCTTGGATTGATGTGCAAAGGAAGGCAAAATTGAAGGAATGATCCACCAAAACTTTAGACAAAGGTGCAGAGGTGGGAAAGAGGAGAACAAAAAAAAGAAAAAAAAAGGGAAAGAAAAAAGGAAGAAGGCAGAGATATGGAGAACAGAGGAGTAGAAGGCACATATACATGCACAGAAAAGAGAAGAAAACTAGCAATCATCAGTGAAACAAGAAGGGAGAGGGGGAAAAGCCATGAGCAAAAAATGAAACAAAATGAAGAATAAAAGATTGCTGGGATCACAGTCCCACCAACCTGTGAATTTTCAATGGGTACCAGCCAGCTGCTGGGAGAAGGCCAAAGAGTTGCTTGGCTAAATGAAAAGCAGTTGGCATCTTGGTGTTTCACATGTGATGAGCATCCAATATGTGACACTTGATCTTATGCCAGGAACATGCTATGTTTTGAAATTTCTAGCAGCCAATCAGGATACCCACTGACTACTTTCTTTTATCATATTAATTGCATGTCCTGAACCAAAATACTTAATCCAGATGCACATGAATTTAGATGGAACAAAACTCAGACTGTTTAAAACAGCTGTTCAAAATCAGTCTATAAAAAAAAAATTCTACTTTGGGCAGGAACTTGTTTCTTAGATCAAAGTATTCATTCCATGTTTTTATTCTTTCACAAAAAAAGTCAGATCAGTCAGAATTTTAAAAAATTTAATTATATGTTTATTTGATAGCCTTCAGACAGACATGGCTATCAGAGATGGCACTAGAAGTACACCTACTTGTATTTGTCAATCTCTGAATTTATGATGTTGCAGCACTAATTCTTCCTATGATTCTAACACTGAGAGCAACCTCTAATCAATAAAAAAGGTGTGGTTTTGTCATAATCATCATTCCTTTACTAGAGAGTACATTTCTTTTTGGTGAGTAATATGTATGCTTTTCCAATATATGATTACATTATATATTTTCCAATATATGATTAAAAACTATGGAGTTATTATATACATTTTAATATTAATATTTATTCTCTGTCAGATGTTTTAAAATGTCTCTTTTCTAAAGATTAAAAGGAGGTTAGCAAAAGTAAGATGAGATCTATTTAAATTTTCTTATCCTACACATCCTTTTCTATACTTATACAAATTTGACTGCTTTAAATCTCGTTTGTTAACTTTGCTAAAGGAATGTGTCTGATAATAAATAGTTGCAGATGGTTCAAAACTGGAACGATGGCCTATGACTCCCTAGTTACAGATTTGGCATAGGTGGTCTAGTTTGATAATATATTCTTTTTATTTTTTACTTTATGCAAGTTTCTGAAAGCACTCACTTCTTCTGTGTTGTAGAATTGTAGCAGAGACATCCATGAGCATTTATCATAGGACTTATTCACATGAGAAAAAATCTGCTACATTGATAATCTGTGGAGTTTTCTCATAATACTATATTTGTTGCAGAGTGTATCTCTAATTAGGTCATTACCAATAGAAATATTAAAGGTGTTGAATATTAGGAACAATCCAACTGGGATAACACCTAGCCAGGCCTGCACTGGCCCATTCACCAGTCCTCAGAATGAACTGTATTTCCAATGTCTGCTTAGGATTAAGAACTAAATTGTAAAATTAATGAACTACACAAGTGAGAGAAGATTTTGGAGGATGTAAAACAGTATTTTGAACCTTTTAAATGAGGTTGCACAATAATTGGTCAAATTTTGCTGATGTGGAATCTACCAACTTTTGTTATGCTTATTCTAACATGAGCCAATCTCCATATTTTTTTATATGACACAGGGCTCCAAGAATATTTGCATGTAGGATTTTTATTCAGGTCTCTGAACCCAGGATGAGGTGTAATTGTGAATGTTTATACAGGCAATTTGCATCTGTCAGTGATAGACTTGTCTTCACCTCCACAAATATTCTGGAATGCAGATGTAGCAATGGAAATTTATCTCTAGGATTCTTTACTTTGAGATGCATGTAAATGTCTTGTTGTGAGCTTTTGGGCCATTGGATAAAATTAATAAAACAATAAATGTATTCATCTAAAATGTAGAGTCAAATTTATTTTCCCAATGAAATAGTCCCTGTTCTAATTGTATGCTTACATAATCTGAGTAGTTTTTAATCTATTGTACTGATTTTCAGCCTCCAAATATGATTAAAATGAAAACTAAATAGATATGCCATCTTCTATAATTTAATGGTGCTTTTAATACTTTAGTAAGAACAAGCACATTGTAACTGCACCTTTTAAAGTACAAAATAAGACTGCGTAGGGAAGGTGATGACTATAGTCAAATGAACACTGGTAAAAGTTTCTATGAGGTCATTATTCTACAGAAAATGAAGTAACTGCATTTCATACCACGAACCCTGCTTTAAAAAGCACAGTGCTTTTATTCCCTCAGTGACTTTGATAAACATCCTACACCATGGTGATTGCAAGCATGTGACCACAACAAAAGTCTCATATGACTCCCAGGGGCAGCTCAGCATGAGTAAGCAATTCCTAGCACCGTCCAAATCTACATTCCAGTAAGAGATTACAGTTTTTGTACAGCCTCATGATTCCTGCCACTCCCCATCCCCCAACAAAAACATCATTGTTATTATTTCCACTACATCAGGAGACTTAATGACTATCACACCTAACACTTTAAGGTTTCTTAGGAATAAGAAATAAGGCCATTTTCTATTTTGGTCCTGGGTGATGATAAACATGTGCTAATGGGCCCCAGATAAACTAAAAGAGAGCTTCATTGAATCCAGAATGTCATAATGCATTTGGAAACAAGACAAAGTGTTTCCAAGAAAGACGTGCTTTTAGCCATCACAAATAACCCAATTAACTGAGTGCTTTGCAGGGAAACTCATAGAAAGACTGGATTTTGCTTCCAGTGAATACACAAGATTTCCCAATTTATGGTTCAAGCCTGAACAAATTAAAATAAAGTCAGAGGCTCTTATCAATAGGTGGTTTTTAGAGGACTCTCATGAGACCACCTGCACCTTGTCCCTCCCTTAACTTTTAAATTAAAAAAAAAAAAAAAAAAGCCAAAAAACCAAAAAAACCCAAAAATAAAACCCTCAAAAAAACCCCACTCCCCCCAAAAAAGAAAAAAAAATGGAAAAAAAGGAAAAAAAAGAACAAACCACAAAACAAAATCCCAGACAGTTTTAGTATGTGTTGACATCTCAGTGCAGGTCAGCTGCTGGTCTGCTTTGATAACTCTACTGCACAAACTTGAGCTTACTGAAGAAATAGCAGACTGTTCCTCAAATCAGAAGCTTTGTAAGTGTGAGACAAGGCTGCTAGGCCAGACTGTCACAGTGCTGCTGCTGTGGTCTGTGTTGGTTCATCTACATTGAGCTGTTTCATTCCATGTGAATAAATATAACCAGTCTGAACAGCTGTATTCTGTAAATGTAGCAAGAGAATGTGAAAACTGCCTGAACCATGGTTAAAGTACCATACGTTTTTTGACATGAAGCATAATTTACATAATATTTTATGTCACCTCTCATTAACACCATCTTATGCCTCGGATGCAGGGTCTGAATCTGCATAATGCTCATCAATTAGGAGCCATTTCTTTTCTACGAAGTTGCTGCCAAAGAAGCTTTTCCACATCTTCTATTTGCAGGCCACAAAATAGTGGAAAAATTATTTAACCATTTCCAGCACATCTTGGCCACCCTACATCCTCTTATCCTTCTGAGAGAGTAAGTTTGCAGATTAATTTCCACAAGTATCTCCTTGTATCTTCCTGGTGACACTTGCAAATTTTAACCTATGGTCTAACTACCAACATGTTTTTTTACTTTGCCTTCAAGGTTTACGAGCCAGCTTGCAGTCAGCTGAGCTTTGATAGGTACAGCAATGTCTCAAAATCTGTTTCAAAGCTTCTTCTGGAGTCCAAATGGGAAGCTGACCTGAAGCTTAACTCATGTTAAACAAACTACCAGAAAACTTTGCTTTACAGGGGTTTTCATGAATACATGGCCAAAAACTGACTAACCATAGAATCATAGAATTGTCAAGGTTGGAAGAGACCTTTAAAAGCATCCAGTTCAACAGTCCACCCATCACTACCACTGTAACCCCTAAATCACTAAACCATCACCCAGCACCAGACACAGATGCCTCTTAAACACTTTCAGGGAAGGTGGCTCCACCACCTCCCTAGGCAACCTATCCCAATGCATGACCACCCAAAAAAAATGGAAAAATTTTTTGAAAAAAAGTGAAAACTTGTTTCTGTTACCCATTCTGAATCTCCTGTCTCAGCCTAAGGCCATTTCCTCTGGTCTTGTCATTGCAGGCCAGGTAGAAGAGACTGCTCCCCACCTCACCACAGCCTCTCTTCAGAGAATTGTAGAGAGTGATGAGCTCCTCCCTGAGCCTCCTTGTGACTAAACAAACCCAGCTCCCTCAGATACTCCTCTTAAGACATATTTCTAGATCTGTCATTAGCCTTGTTGTCCTTCACTGGACACTCTCCAGCACCTCCCTGTCCTTTGTAAAGTGAGGGGAGATCACCTCTAGCACATTATCTGTTGCCTCACTGGGCTCTCTGTCCCTGAAAGCAGTCAATGCTCTCTGGATTAAACCAATTTAGTGCAGTTTCAAGATATTAAAAAATGGTTTATGTCTCTTCTTTTTTAGCTGTACATGTTGAAATAGAAACCATTGCATTCTTGCAATGTTTCTCATGCATCTAGATAATAATATATAGGGATTTTTTTTTTTTTTTTTTTGATATCTTTACAATGCTTTTTTCCTTTTTTTTTTGAAGTTTGGGGGGAGTTTTTTGAGGTAGTATTTTGGGTTTTTTTTTTTTTACTTAATGGACACCTTTTTTTCCTGCTATGAATCTTTTACCATGTGGTAATAACATTCCAAATAGGCATCAGTGTCGGTATATATGCTGACAAAGAAATTATAGTTTTTCCCATTTTGTATATTGCAGAGAGTAGCTTAGCACAGATGTATAGCATGACTGACACAATGTGATTCCAGGCTATGCCTGGAGTCCCAAATGTTATTAAATAATGGTAGTAGATTAAATGCTGGGTGGGGATAAAGAGGTGAAGGTGCAGCTAGAGGTGGGCATACAGGCAAGTATAGCAAGTTACAATCATGACAGATGTCTTTGGGAAGCTACTGAAGGACTTTAAATGTGGAGCCAGACACATCAGTTTAATCCAATAAAAGATTTTAGGGGTGGTGGGTAGAACCCATTGTACACTTGCCAAGAAGGGCCTGATGGTTACATTGGACTCTTCCAGGCTCAGAAGCAGCTAAGTTTCATTTCTGAATGGGCTGCATTTAACTTCTTATTACAATGAAGGCAGGACACGGAAGGAGGCCGCTGAGAATTATCTTGATTTCTAGTCCCAATATTGATGTCCCTGGGCCTTTGTTAGGCACAAGAATTATTTATAAAACACTTACTAATCACATAGGGTGTGATCACTGACTAATTAAATTGGCATTAAGTTTCTCTAATTAGACAGTGTTTGGGAAACATTTCAAATATTAAGAGAACTTCATTAATGCAAGAACTATTAATCATTTGATCCTGTGAGCTCAGCAAATGACCATAATACACATCCCTGGTTATCTGCATTTAAGCACCCAGGTAGTCACATTTACTTTAATAAAACTCAGTGATATTGTTTTAGCCAGGCATTTACATTGACCTGCAAGTTTTGAAATGTTTTACTCACCTCTGCTAATTGATCTCCTCTCACCCATTTGTCCTGTTTAACTTGCACATATGAGACTTGAAGCAGAAGAAGCTCTTGAATAGTTTAAACCAGCTTGTGATTAAGAGAAAACTAGACATTACAGTAAGTTGCTGCCATCAAAAGAGAACCAACATTCTAACCCTTGGCTCTGTAGCACAAAACAATTTTTGAGCATGACAGCTTCACTGTGCTTTAAGTACTTTCTCCATATTCCTTAAGCAAAATTGCTATTCAAAGCAATGGAAATTTCCTTAAAAATAAAATGTTCCTAAGAATATATTTTTGAACCATTGAGGCTGAGAGTTAGTGACTGATGCATTTTTAGGAACACTTTTATCTTTATTCTAGAAATAGTAGTTTTTGCAGGTGCATTTTTATTTAGCCATATGTGAGAGTGGATGATCTAAAATAATGTAACTAATCTCAGATGAAAACCTATTTTTCTTAGAATATATTGACAGGATTGTGATAGTGTAAAGTTAGTATTGAGATGCAGGCGAGTATTTTCATATCACCAGAGAAACCAAGGTTTGATTTTAATTTTATCAAAACACAATGACATAGCATTGCTGCCTGAAGTAGTATTCATGATTAGCAATAGGAGAACAGCATGGCAAAAATTCTCAATTTCTGTGCTTTTTAAAATAAGTTTTTACTTCAGCATCTAATCTTTGTAGATCTTTTTACCGTTATCCTGAATTAGATTACGTATATCTAGAATAAAAATTGTAGAGGCATACAAAAGAGGAATGGTTAGTTTCTTCTTTTTCTGCTGAAAATATTTTATATTCACACTGATTATTGACAGTATGACAACTGTTATTTGGAAAAGGAGTAATACTGAAAGAAAAGTAGGTAATTACTAAAGGAAGAATTGATAGGAGTTATTTAATCCAGTAGCCAAATGGAGAAAAGGCTGCCATAGCTTCACATTCACAGATCTGACCAGCAGTGAGGCTGAGCCTGTCTCCAACAATCACACATGTGCACACATACACACCACGTTTATATTTATGTACACACAGCTGGTCACACAGACCACAGCACAGACAGAGAATGCACTCACACAAACAGCATCAATATCCTTTCTCTGTTCCCATCTCTGACTTACAAAAATGAAGGTCAATTAGTGGAACACGTACACTGTGTGGACCCCTCCAGCAGCTGGGCTCAGACTGTCTGTGCAGCAGCTGCCCCTGGATCACAGCTCTCCCCACCACTGGCACCTGGACACAAGAGCCTGCAAGGCCACAGTCCTGCTGATCGGTTTTTACAACTTTATTTATTAAGTAGTTTGTCTAGTTCCTAGGTCAAACTAAGGCACCTGCTTCAGCTTGTTTTGTACTCACTTTTTAGGGCCTGGAGAGGCAAGGAAGGGGTAAGTCAGACACTTCATAGTTTGGGTAGCCAAAACACAATTTTATACAGCTCTCTGCACTACCATAAGCTTCCTATGTAGTGTTTGCCAGATCAATAATCTTTCTCTTCTCTCTCTTGTTTTCTCCTTCGTTTTCTGAAAAATGAAATATTAAACTTATGTAACAACGTGCATTGAGGACAACAGTCACAAATGAAAAGCATGACACCAATATTAGGATAATATATTCATTACTATTTGTGTCACTGCCTAGCAGTGGCATAACTGGTGTACCTATAACCAGTGAAGGAAAGTCTCCACCCCAGAGAATTTATCACATTAGATAGGAGAATGAGTCAGGTAGGAAAATAGAGGCACGGTCTTGCTTAGCAAGTCAGTGGCAGAAATGAGAAAATATGTTTTAAAAAGATGGGCTGAGCCTCAGGAAGTTTAAGTGATCTCCTTCAAGATCTTGAAGTGCCTTATGAAAGGAGAAGTCAGATGATCTTAATATCTTCAGAGAATATTGTTAAGTAAGAACATTTCTTGAAATTTTTGAAGGTGTGTATTGTGTTTTACATTATTACTTTTAGTGGTAGTAGTTGTATTTCGTTAACTAAAGTCTGATGCTTTACTATTACACTTAAATACTGTCAAACCTTTAAAAGAATAATGTAAGTTTCATTGATAGAAATTTGAATTTCAGTTTATTTTTATCAAATGTTTGCTCTTTTTTAATTTCTATATATTTAATTCTTTTAACCATTTGAATATAGGACATTATTTTTTTCCAGTCTGGTACATAAAGGCAATATCTGAGCATAGTTTACTAGTCCATACAAGAAAAATCGTATACATTTAATTTTGTAGAATTTATGATCCATTTATAGATAGATTTATTGAAATTTAAATTATTTTTTGTTTGGATTGCACTAATAGATTTTCCCATCACATTCATTGTAATACTTCTATTATGTGTCTTTCACTTTTTCCTTGTGTTCTTTTCAACTCAAAAAACGTACTTCTTATTATTCCTTTATTTATTTTCTGTTCTCTTTCTGAGCTTCCTTTTGGTCCCTAGTCACTCTTCAATTTCTTGTGCATCACCATCTTCTCCCTCTTCCTAATGCTTATCAAAATGCACTTTCCAAAATCATTTGAGAAATTATTGTTCTTTCTTTCCTTAAGCCTTACACTCATATTTACACATGATTATCTTCTGCATTATAAGATTTCAATGCCCCATCTTTTAAAGTTTTTAGAATTCCCATCTCCCCTCAAAAGACTTGTGGTGAGTTGTATTTCCTTCTGATTTGCTTACCTTTAAAATTACTATCTGTGACATAACAAACACAGTGGATGAAAACCTGGCCACGATTTGAAAGTTTTGCCATTGATTTAATTCATGCACCCTGCCAAAAATAAATAAATAAATAATTTTATAGTCTGACCCCTGACTATATGAATAAGATGATTTGGAGTTACTGCTGATCTAGATCAATGTGAAATCAGTGTCATGCCTGGTATGTCAGCTAGTTTGGTTGCAACTTTGTTGTACCTGAGGGCAAAACTTCAGATCTAATTTCACTGCTATACGATGTAGAAGAACCTTCCTTCAACCACCCTTATAAAATTAAACATTACAGTTTCATAATGTAATACTATTTATAGATGGAATTTGAATTTAGCTGCTGTCATACAAACCAGAACTGCTATCATTAGAGAGAAGGTTCTTTAGCATCTGTAATAGTTTCCTAGATGTAAGAGGGAGACATGCATTTGGCCAAAAGTTTGCATTAGGTTTGCTTGAAGTTGGAGGACCATCCCAAGCCTTTCTGTTACTGTGCTGGGTCAGGCTTGCCCAACAGCCAAAATCCCACTCGGCTGCTCATCCACTCCACTCCTCAGAAGGGCATGGGGAGGATGTGGGATGTCAAAGACCCTGGATCAAGATAGAGACACAGACAGAACCTACCAATTACCATGACAAGCAAAACAGACTTGACTCAGGGAAAGTTAGCAGAACTTATTGAAATAGAGAGATTTTGGGAGTAAGAAACAAAGACAAATAGTAAAACAACACCTTTCTCCCCATTCACTCATTTCCTCCTGACTCCTCTACATCCCCTGAGCAGCACAGGGGATGGGAATGGGCATTTGGTCAGTCTGTAAAACATCCTCTCTCTGCTCCTTCCCTCTCTTTTCACCTGCTCTAAAGGGGCCCCTAGATGGGCCCTTTCACCCTCCATGGGCCCTTCCAGTGGCTGGAGTTCTCCAAAGTAACCCTGCTCTAATGTGGGCTTTCCTTGGGCCTCAATTCCTGCAGGAAATCCCCTCTGCTCTGCTATGGTCTCTGACATTTGGGCCACCTCATCCCTCTCCCTCTTGTCTGACCTTGCTGTCTGCAGGGCCATTTCTCACACGTTTTTCCCTCTTTCCCTTTTCCTTTGTGGCATTTCTTTTCCCTTCCTTAAATGCATTTTCACAGCTAGCAGTGCCTTGTGGCAGCTGGGCAGGGACACCTCCAGCCCAGGGCAGTGCAGGCCCCTGCTCAGGGAGCCCCTACCACCTGTGTTGTGCTGGCTTGGAAATGAATAATTCCCTTTTCCCTATCACCAAAGTTTAAATTTGTATAGTCAGAAATTTCATAGTATTTATATTTGCACAAGAAATGTGTAAAATCATGGGTGTATTTTCCATATTCCAAGTTTTCAGGATTATTCATGAACCTCTTAAGAACTTCTCACCATGCAGTTTATTTGTAGTCCTCAGGAAAGTTGTTTGTTTTTTTTTTTAATAGTGATGACATTGAAACTTCATGAGGAGGGTGGCACCCGATCCAGGTTATCTTTCAGATAATTATAGAAAGGAGTTAAACTGCCTCACTGAATCTCAGTAGAAATGTAGGCATTATGTAAGCTATTGCTAGAAACAGAACCATTTACCTCAGTGAGTCTTTGGGAAACTACCCAGCCCTATACTGCAGGAGCCAAATATAACCAACAATTAAATCTGACTAATTATATAGAGTATTCCAATAGTTGTAATGCATGAGACCTCAAGCCACCTCCCAGTACTATTTTTATCTTTTCAACATGTGTCACTATACTTACAGTAACAAAGTTTTCTGTCATCTGTGTCTTTTTAAAAAGATTCTGAAATTACTGGAGCTAACTAATAAAGCTTAGGGTCACATATTCAAAATAATTTAGAAAATAATATTTTAAATCCCACCATCAAGGAGTTCTGTGTCAACCAGCACAAACTTTGTTAAAAATGCAAAAAGGTACAGAATTGTCTTGGGACCTTCTTTTAAAATGAAGTCTTCCTACAGTCAAAGAAGTTCCATGAATGCCTTATATCTGTGGGTTTTTTTTTAATTTTTCCAAATAAAAATATCTTTGAACATGCATCTTGAAAAATTTTGCCATGTCACACTATTAAAAAATAATATTAATAAATTCTTCAGTACATGAGAATACACCTCCTGGTGAAACTTTATCATTGATTTAACAAGGGGTTTTTTGTAACAGATTTTGGATGCCGGTGTGTAAATAGGATTTTGTAGAGAAATGGAAGCAAAAAATGAGGGAACCATCTGAAAGTGGAGGGAAGTTTAAAAAAGTATAAATCTAAAATTGGAAAGGTCTCTCTGACATATCTGCCCAAGAGCTTTCATTTGTTTGCATTTAGAATAACTTGGAATAGAAGGAAAGAAATCAATACCATTAAGGAAAAGCATTACCACAACATTAACTTACCTCTAGTCTTTCTGACCAGTGCAATAAAATTCTGATAAATGCCTGAAGTTTGAAAATAGTGAAGACTTACATCAAAAAGCTTAAATGCTACATTTAGTTTTCTATCAAGTCATGCCTTCAGGTACCATTTTCACTTCATTTATTATTTGTTGCAGTTTACCTTGTCCAACAAATGGATTTACTTGGTCTATACCTCCACACTCCGTCACTGTTCAGTCTGAAAGGAAACTGGGGGCCCTTAACAGCTTGAGACATACTCCTGTTTGGGCTACCATAGCAACGAGTATGTGTATTAAAGTATAGGTCACATGGCTTAGTTTCCTAAGGCTAATTAATTTCACTAATTATGGCCTCATACCAGCTGCAGAATGTGTTGGTGACCTAGTGAAACCAGCTGCATACAATTGTTTTCCATACTGGGGTGGTACGACCTCACCATGTGGAAATATTAATGGCATTATGAGAATTGCATACAGTATGTACAGAAAACAAATACGGCTGCGTGATTAGAGACTGAACTGTGGGACCTTGAAGATTTTTAATGTAGATGTTTAAATCTTCTTTATTGCTTTCTCTATCATCTGTCAGTATTAAATAGGTTATAAAGAGCTGAGTAGTTAAGCTTAAAAGATTGTCATTGAAAGGTTGTTTAATTCACCAGCTTTACAAAGGATTTATGAAACACCTATCAATTAGGGCAATACAGATATATACATAGATATATATTTAGTACAGTAATCTCTAGCAAGCAAGAAAAAACAAAATAGCTTCTGCTTGTTATTTTTTCTATATTGCAAAACTAATATTTAACTGAAAATCAGAAAATATTTTATGTCACAAATAAGATTGACTGTATTACACATTACAAGGCCCTAAGTCTCTCTGCTTTGCCTGTACAATAGAGTTAATTTTAGCCCTCACTACACATGCAGTTTGATCTGTGTTTTAATAGAAAAGCAGGTGTCTATCGAGGCTTTGGGGAGCAATTAACAATTCATTTTGTATAAAACCATGGTGTCTCACTGGTAAAACTAATTGAAGTAAATAAGACATTTTCAATCAGCTAAAAGAAGGCATTAAAACAACCTTGCAAAATTGTCATGACAAATTACCAGCCAAAGCACAAAACCTTCTCAGACGGTCTTTACTGTGGTGATTGATGAGAATGAAAAATTAATGATATCTTACTGGCCTGTCAAAAGAAAAAAAATTGCTTGCCTGGCTGAATAGAATTTTGTGAGGCAGCATTAAATTATGGAAAATTAATAAAGTACACAAATGTATTTTATTTTTTAGCATAATTATTAAAAGTGCTGATTCTCCTACAGCAGGGAAAAAAAGCCAAATTCTACTCTTAATCCCTCAGGACATAGGCTGTCTCTGTCTAGGTTTGAGAGTAGCATTACCAAGTCAGTAGAAGGTTATACTTGGGAAATTGTGCAGTTAGGATGGGCACAGAAGAGAACACTTGTGCCTCATCCATTTGTTATCAGGCGGACCCCAGGCATTGTCCCCAGAGTGGGAGGTGCACAGAAGGACAGACTGGCACTTCACTCCTGGCACTGAAGGGGAGTGGTCCCAGCTTCCTACACTGTGCACCTGCCCACCAGTTTGACCATGAACCAACACAGACTTTCTCAGAGGTGGGTCCAGGTGGAAGAATAGTGTTTGGTAAGATACAGGTCCAGAATAAAAAGATGAGGACTCTCATTAAATATTTCAACTGTGTCTCTATTCAGGGTGCTTTTTTTGCCCCTTTTTTCCATCTTGGAATTGGACAAGTAGTCATTATGCATCTTACCCCTGTGCCACTTCCTCCTATAACAAAAGAAGAGTATGCATAGGTCTGCATAAATGCATGAAACAACATGAGAATATATAGGGGAAAAAAACCCAGATTTTTCAACTAGCAATAACATCAAGATATTGACCATAAAAAGGATTATTGAAATTTTAATCTTTTAATTTCATTTTTAAATGTGAATTTAAAAATCAAGTGTCTTTTTTGTGCAAAAAGACACATAAGTCCTCTAACATAATATTCCAATAAAAGAAATTGTCCAGGTATGTTTGTTTAAGGAAGAGTTTTTTCTCCCTGTTATGATTGCCTGTGATGTATACTTGTACCTGTTAAAAATACTGCTTTCTTACTGTCAGTGAGATGTATTTTAGGCTTAGATAAAAGAGGATTGTATGTTTAACAGCTATATAATGTGACTTGTCAACATGATTATCTATCTCCCAGCTTATACAAAAAGGACATTGAGTTTATTGAAGCAAATAGCCTAGAGAGGCTTGCAGGCTGAAATGCTGCCTAACTGCAATAACCCTTGTGAAAAGAAGGGTCAATTAGTGAGGCTGATGATTAAGAAAGGGCTCTAGACTCTAGGTCAGATGCTGTGTAGACTGAAGCCAATGGTACTAATTTTGCTGCATCTTGTAAAGAATACTAGTCAAAACATAGGTTTCAAAGGGAAAATAACAAAAAGGTGTGGGGGGGGGAGATTTTCATGAAAAGAATTAATACCGTCTTAAAATTTTCTTCTCAGGAAAATAGACTTCATAACAAAAGCAAAATAGACCCCAAGAAAAAATAATTGCCCACAAGGAAATAATCAGCTGTCTACATGTTGCCTTTTCTTGGTCTTAAAATTAAGAGCCAAACACAATTAAAGGGAAGAGCGGTTTTTACCTCAGTGTTTATTTAAGGATCCTTAGGTACATCATCCAGGTGAAATGAGCTGAAATGCACACACACGATAAATCGTGTATACAACTTATAGGCCTTGCAAATTAATGTATCTATCAAAGATTCTCCAATGAGAGGCTTGAATGAATCTCCCATTCTGAGGAATCTCCCCCCCTCCCCGGGTGGGCCTATCTTAGTTTACAGGATGTGTTTTAGAGAGGACCTTGGTGTCTGGGGCTTCCTGGCCCTTAGAAGCGAGGCTTCCAGGATGTTTGGTCTCCTGGCTAAATGGAACATTGGGTCTCAGCTAAGTTATCAGACTTAAGAAATTACAAGTATGTGGGCTAAAAGCACTAAGAATACATAAAAGCTATATAAAGGGTAAATAAAGGGGTATAAAAGGAGTATATAAAAAAGGCAAAAAATCATTAAGGCATCATATATTGAAGAGTTTCTATAATGTATACTGTAGAATCATATGTCATGTAACAAATAAGTTTGTGCATCTCTCCCAATATGCAAGGGTCTGAAAATGAGATGCAGGGTACAACAATGAACGAAAGGATACACAATGGAAATATGTTCAAGTGGTAAAATTGAAATGCTGTGGGATTCTTTCCTTTGGTTCAGATAATGTTTTCTGCATTGAAGGGATACACAACATGTGGCACAAGGGGTGACACTAAAAATCTAATAAATTATGTCCCATTGTGTCCAGGTGATCAAGAAGGCCAAGGGTTCCCTGGCTTCTATCAAAAATAATGTGGCCTGTAGAAACAGACCAGTGATCATCCCCCTGTACCTGGCACTGATGAGGCTGCACCTCAAATCCTTTGTTCTTCTTTGGGCCCCTCACTACAAGAAAGATGTTGAGGTGCTGGAGCAAGTCCAAAGAAGGACAACAAAGCTGTTGAAGGGTCTTGAGCACAAGCCTAGTGAGGAGTGGCTGGGAGAGTTGAGGTTATTTAGTCTGGAGAGGAGGACGTTCAGGGGGGACTTAATCTCTCTCCACAACTACATAAAAGGAGGTTGTGGTCAGGTAAGGGTTGGTCTCTTCTCAAAGGTAACAAGTGACAGGATGAGAGGAAATGGCCTTGAGTTGCAGCAGGGGAGATTTAAATTGGATATTAGAAAAGTTTCCTCATGGAAAGGGTTACCAAGCATTGCAACAGGCTGCCCAGGGAAGGGCTGCAAGTATTCAAATGTGTGTGGATGTGGTGCTTGTGCATATGGTTTAATGATGAACACAGCAGTGCTAAGCTACCAGTTGGACTCAGTGATCTTCCAGTCCTTAGTGACTCTAAGATTCTATGTCCTTCAAAGGAGAGGCGTGGGCATGAGTGTGATACTTTTTTATCAAAACTGACACTTACACTAATGGCAGATCATCATATTTCAGAACTCAATCCACTAAGCACTGAAATAAGGAAAAACTACTGACCAGCTAAATTACCACATTTACAATGCTGTGAGTTAAGAATGGTTAAATCAAAAGAATGATGGCTGCAGATTTTCTTTTTTCAGTTTGATAGCTATTGGATATTTGTAGAATAGAAATATATATCTAGTAATAAATGCAATGATTTTTTATCTTCATGGCTATCACCTGATACTATGTTGTTGGGAGGGATCCATGATACTTGTAAGACACAAATGTTGCACTCATTCAAGAAATAGGAGTTTCAAGACATCTGTGAATAAATTGGTTTTTAAATTTTATTTTAAATTAAAATCTGAATGTCATCTGAAGCCATTTTTTAAATAAATCATACCATTGATCAAACCATAAATCAGCCATGGATAAATACTGTAATACAGTCAAGTTTTTTTTTTCTCATCTTAAAGGTAATGCCCCCTAGCAAAGTTTTATGAACTTCTATACCACTCCAAAGTTACAATGTATTAGCTGTGAGGGGAATTCAAAGATTCTATCTCATTGCTACTTAATGATATATATTTTCCCTTTTAAATATTGACATAAGATTTACACATTCCTGTTCCTTTAGTGCTTCTCCAACACTGCTGAATGTGCTAAAAACTATCAGCAGACTAAAAGGTCTCCTTGTTCAGATCATTCTAGATTCATAGAGATATATTATGTAGTTCTATTCATAAAAATGTAGTCATCACTAGAAACTGTTGTTTAAAAGTCATCATTTATAGTTTAGTGCTTGTAGTGCTCTGTTAGGAAATACATTGCTATGCCTGCTTTTTCTCAAATCAAAGATGCATCTGTTGAACACTACTTTTTAAGTTCATTTTTAGTAATTTTGCAATGAAGAGGTCCATAATACAGCTAAAATCAACTTGATGTTTCTTAGCTGCCACAAGTTTTAGTATTTTTACTCTTTATCATTAACATCTCTGATACCTTCCCATTTTCATTCCACACATTTCAATTTCTCATTTATCTCCACAGCTATTTCTCTTACTTTCTGTCAGCAATAAATTGCTTTCTCATATCTAATTGATTTGTTCTCCCTGCTCCTGGTTCAAATGAGTTTGCATCAAAGTTTGTTCTCTTCTATGATTATGAGGTCTTGACATTTTTAGCCATTTTCTCAAATAAATCCTCTTGTTAATATAAAACATTCTCTAAGGATTGGACTTTCCTTTTCAGTGTATGTTGTGCATAAGTTGTTGTACTATATTACAGATGGAAAGTCTACAGTAATCAGCTCAGTACTGCCCTGGAAATTGATAAATTTAGTCTGGTAGATATTTAATTATTTCTATCAAGATTTAATCTGAAAATAATTAGGTCACACAAAGCTACACTAGGGCAAGAATAGTACCTTTTATGTTAGGGTAGTAATTTTTTCTTTTAAGAAATTGGCTTAACTTTTACAACACGTTGCCCTAGGTATGTTCTCTTGTAACTAAAAAACCTGTTTTTACAGACAAAAGGTGTTTAGAAGTTTGTTCACTATTTTCCTGCTTAATTTGATGTCTTGTAAGCCTTTGATTATTTTACAGGAGACCCATTCCCGAACTCAAGCAGGCACCTGAATCTCATTTTCCCCAGGAGCTGGTTACCATAAAAACCCCCCAGCATTAAACACTCCCTTCCAGCAACAGCTGCATCATATCCAGGTTTGCATTGAGACTCGATGACTACAGAGACAGAACTTCTTCAATAATTACCTAGAGGCTACCTAGTGGATTCAACCAGAGTCCGTCTCTAAGACTTGATTTCAGTAATCTAAAAAAAAAAAATATTGAAAAATTTCCATACATTATTAAAAATAAAAAAGTGTAAAAAAAAAAGAGTGGAAAGACCAAATATCTTGCATCACCTTGGCTCAGGCAATATAATCCCTTTTTCAATATGAAAAAAATGGGTTTGGGAAGCTCTGTAGTCTTAGAATACAAGGTTCTCAAAAGCGTTAGAAGGTGCAATGTGGCTGGAAGAAAAGGACAAAACACAATCCATGCCTCTTTTTTCTTTTGGCTGTTCTTGTTCTTTATAAAACCTCACCCCTAACCAACTTGGGTGCCCTCTAACTTCTTGAGTACCTTTATTACTCTTTATTACTCCTGCTAATTTACTGTCTGTCATTGATATGTAATCTTCAGATACATGGCAATGCAAAATCTTCTTACATTGTGAACTTGCATGGTTTTAGGTCTGAGGGTTCCCTCATGGGGAAAATTAGGTAAGTAAATAAATAACATACAACTCACTTTTTAAAGTGCTTTTGTTCTGGGCTGGGGAGAGTGTTTGTTTATTTGTTTCTATAGCTAGAAGGAAACTGTGAGGTTTAGATTCCATTCTGTTCTTTCTATCTTGGTGGTGAATGTCACATGTAAAGCAATACTGTCATCACTGCACTGCTGCTCAACGCCCCCACCTGCACTGAAGGTTTGATGACTGGAGTAAGCAGAGCTGGTGCAATTCCCACTGTTTACCAACAGCCACGGGTCTCTGTTCTCCACGCTTGGTGCAACACTCAAGTCTCGATGGATTAGTTTTCAGCAGAAAGCTAATCCAGTCCACCACAGACTCCAACACCTCAGTGTGTTAAATGAAAGAAATGTCTCATGGGCAGTGATTTCCAAGGGTGAACTGGGAGTATAGCCACTCTTTTTGATGACAGAATAGTCCAAATTCAGCTCAACCCAACAGAAAATCTGCAGACTTGAATCTGTGTTTCTCCATTTCGTCTTTAAATTTCACCACAGTATCAAGTCTGTAAGTCTGCCACCCTCACACATGTCACTGAACTGCAACTTCAGTGGTTACTGGGTGGTGATAGACTCCCCTCACTCACACAGCTCTGATCCTAAAGTCTGCAACACTAGAAATGGGTTGTTTGCATGGAAATGTGTACAACATGCCAGTGAAAACTGAACAGACAAAAACCAAACCAGATATTTCACATTTTCTTGCGGTTTTCATCTCAACATTTTGTGATTCAGCTTTGAGGTGAGATTAAAATACCCTCTGATCAGATCTTATTATTTATAACTTACTATACAGTTTGCTATAACAATTGCTATACAATTAAGTATAGTTAATCTGCATTTCTTTCAATCTGTTAGAAAATAAAAAGCATTTTATTCCAATACATACATCAATATTACCTCCAAACTGACCATTGACATTTGTCCATGGTGGCAATTCTCTATCAAGGAAAAAAAGGCTTCCTTTTCTCTTCTGTCTCTAGCAGCAACTTTACAATTATAAAAGTGTATTGATAAGAATAAATGCAGATTAAGGATATTCAGTACAAATCTGAAGGCATAGACCTTTACCTTTTCTTGCTGTCCAACAGGAAATACTAAATAGATAAATTTTACCATTTTAATTTTTAAAATAATTAGTTCACTTAAATTTATTTGTTACAATATAGGTGCTTATGTAGTAATGTTTTTATTACAGAATTCCATCCACTGCTACAGAACTCCTTTGATTTCTTTCCACACTGATCGTAAGCATACACTTCAATCATGTGAGCTATATCTAATTTTGTCAGTTGGATTTATTCTCAGGAGAAAGAAGTTTCCGTTCCTGTGCTACCTAAACAGAACCTACTACTTTTCTATAAACTGAAAAATTGCTAGATTGACAATTAAATAATTGCCAATTAAACAGTAAATTTCTGGCTGCCCCATTATTAGCTTTCCCACCGACATGACAAAGGACATTTTATACAGCTCAGCAATCTTTTACTGGAGCACAGGCTACAATCCGCACGTGATGAAAACCTTCAATTTTGCACTAGTTTTTCACCACAGCTTCTTGCTAATATACTCCAGCACTCTTCCCATTTAATTGGTACAATGCCCTACCATGCAATGGCATTGCTTACACATCTCAGAGCACCATTATCACTGTTCTCCACGAGGCAGTGAAACGAAACCCTTCTGCAGTTTCAGCCACCAGCTCTGGTACCAGTAAGAACGTGCAACATAATTGCACTAATTAGAAAATAGTGCCAGTGCATTTGAGTTGGGTGGGTACTTTTCTACTTATTTAAATAATTTCTATATTTAGAATAAGGTGAAATGAAACTTCTTTAGAAATTCAGCAGTTTCTGAGAAATTATTTAAGGGACATCTGGCCTGAAACAATCCATTGACTGCTTTAAAGAATAGCTAAACCCATCATTGCAAACACAACTTTGCTACGAATAAGTATTATATAAGCCTGAAATATTTAAAAAAAAGAATAAAAGCAGTAAAGAAGTAAAAAAAATTCTCCTGCTTAAACACCATTATTGGAGTGTTTAGACAGGCACATTCTCTTCACATTTTAAAGCAGAACTCATTTTTAAGCAAGACAATGTATTTCATGTCAAATTTTTTCTTTAATAATATGTACTTAAATATGAATAATGTAGCAAAACTACAGTAAAATGAGTTAGCATTTTTGTTTACTTTTTTTTCTGGATAATTGTGATGTTGCCTGGAGGTGGAGAGTGGTAAAAAGACTCCTACTTCTAGAATGTGAGAGCATGGGATTGCAACTGTGTGTAGCTTCTTGTTAACAGAATTGTGATTGAAGCATTCAGCTGACTGAATATGAATAATTAATAGAATACTTACATTATAACCTGTCATCTACATTATGGATGCATGAAATCTGTACATAAAGAGGTAATTAATTGCTCAGACTAACAGGAAAAAACTGATTATCCAATATGCACATATAAAACAGAGCACCAGATATGCTACAGAACAGATGGAAAGCAGAAGTCAGGGATCTTTTGTAATTAATAAAATTTTGGGGGATTCTCCATGAAGTTCTCTAAAATCAAGCATTCTCCTTGACTTAACTGTGATTCAAACATATCCCTTGGCCCCAAGGAAGTAATTTTTTTTAAACAACAGTTTAAAGAAATGCATAAAGAAAGATCATATTACAAGGAAAACGGATGCATGTTTTCCATCCTTGCAATCAGTGAATCTACCTAATGATCAAAAAGGGTAACTAAGTCATTAGAGACTCTCAAGGGTGTCCTAGACATCTGCATGGGCTGACATATAATGCACAGAAGTAGAGTTTATTTACCTGTTTTGGGGCCAAGGAGGATACTCTTCAGGTACTCAAAAGGCACTAGATGCTTGTTTTTAAGTGTTTGAATTGCTCTCCAGATTTTCTTTCCTTTGTCTTACAAGGTAGGTTCCTGTACATCTGAGTCTTTCAGCCAGCTACATTTGTGTTTTCCAAAATGTATCCAGTGTCATCTGTCCCAAAAATCTACCAATCAGGTAATCAGAAGACAGTATCATCATCACTTTTTGTGTAGTTCATCTTTTTCAGAACCTCTGTACAAAATGAAAAGCCTAAAATCTGTCTGCAGAAGGAATAAAAAAAACCAAAAACATCACAAAACAAGCAAAACTAACCAAAAAAAAAAGGCAGCCAGCACAATACCACCAACACCACCACCAAAGCTCTGTAATAACCAGTAATGTTGCTGTGTCTGCCATTAGCAATTATTCACACAAAGAGGGAAAAAAACACACAGAAAAATTTTTTTAGGCTGGATTCTAATGATGTCTCTTCAAATGAAATGTGAACCTTCTTTGCAGGCCACACCTTTCGAAATTTTATACACCGTATTTCAAAAACTGTACATAGAGAAAACCAAAAATGCTCAAAAGATATATCAAAAGACCTGCCAGGTCTTTCATCTCTTTAGGCGGTGTTCAAGCTGAAAGACAGCAACCTGTCATCCTATCCTATCCTATCCTATCCTATCCTATCGTATCCATCCTGTCCTATCCCATCGATCCTAGCCATGCAGAGGGATAACACAGGGGTTCGAAATGGTCAGATTAGGAAAGCCTGCTCTACCTTGAGATTAACAATACAGTGTGGTCCTGATAATTCTCTCAGAGAGATCTTTTAAGATTTAGCCTAACGCAGTGCTATGGTGAGTGGTCTATCCCCTTCTCCTGGCATTGCACTGCACTGAATGGCTGTGCAAGCTCAGACTGGTGCTAAACCAAGGCATTTGGTACCACGCTCCTTACTCCAGCTGGGGTACACCATCAGCTTGCATGTTTTCCCACAGAGTGTAAGAAAACTTTGAGAATCACTGCATGAGGCACAGAATCAGGCTCTTCGTGCCATTTTCCAAGAACAAAACCAAGAAGCAACATCTGTTCTGTGCCAATGCAAACTCTACTCTGGCACACTTCCTGTATTCAGGAATTTTCCATAATTTTGCACTGAGGAAATTAATATGACCTTGGTGTTTTACGCTAACAGCGGTTCACACCTGAAGAAAGCAGATTGAAGTAGGTAGGAAATTCACTGTTTCATGTAGAATATGTCTAGATTAGCTAGAATGCTTCGCATTGCCATCACCACTTTTCAGGAATAAACTGAAAATAGTATTATCTGCTTTCTCATTTTGTTCTGCCCTTCAGTCTCTTTTCCGAGTGATGTAGAGTGGAAGATTGACACTTAACCATCTAAGAGTATCATGTTTTTGAGTGTTATTCCTCAGGGATTGTTACTGAAAACAACACTTTTTAACATCTTTGTTGGCAACTTGGACAGTAAGATCAAGTGTATCCTCAGTAAGTTTACCAGTCACACCAAGCTGTGTGGTGCAGTTACCATGCTGGAGGGAAGGAATGCCATCCTGAGGAACCTGGACAGGGTAGAGAGGTGGGCCTCTGCAAACCTCATGAAGTTCAACAAGGCCAAGTGCAGCATCCTGCACCTGGGAAGGGGCAATCCCAAGCACAAGCACAGGCTGGATGCAGAACAGCCTCACACCTGCACTCAGAAGGAGGAATTTGTGGTGTTTGTGTATGAACAGCTCAACATGACTTGGCAAAGTGCATTTGCAGCACAGAAGGCCAAATACATCCTGAGCTTCATCAAAAGAGGTGTGACCAGGAGGTCAAGGGAGGTGATTCTGTTCCTCTATTCTGCCCTTGTGAGACCCCACCTGGAGTCTGGACGCGCAGCGGCGTGAGGAACCAGCCCTCGCCCGGATTCTTGAGGGTCAATACCCTCCGTCGTCCCGTCCAGCTACTTGGGAGCCCCAGGCGCCACTGGGAACGGCCAGGCAGACAGAGCCTCTGACTGCGCGTTGCTGCAGCCAGGGGAGTGGATTCCCAGCCAGAAGGGTGGCAGATGCGCGCCAAGAAGAAGCGTAGGCAACGAGGGAGGTGAGGGACCGAGTATGGCTCGACAGAGGTGTTTATTCCGAGGAGTCAGGGACCCGATCCTGAGAGAAAGAGAGCTCTCTGGGGGCTGCAGGGTTCTTCTAAGGGGGGGAGGAACAAGGGGTGGGTATATCTGAGGGCCAATGGGAACATAACACATAACAGTCAATCAAACAAAAGTCCAATAGGGAAGGGGACAGTAGGTGGAGTAGGTACAGCAATCTAATGGGGAACCAAACTGGGGAGAACTCTCTAGAACTGGGAAGGCTTAGGAGGAGATTGACAATCTGATTGATAGAGGGGAGGTTGGGAGAACAGGGAAAAGGGAGCAGGAGACCATACCATGAACAAAATAGGGGAAACAGGGCTGAACCATACAAAGCACACAAAAATACAGAAAGCTGGTTCATGGACCGCAACACTGGAGTGCTGCATCCAAATCTGAGGCCCCCAACATCACAAAAAGGTTGACCTATTGGAGGAAGAGAAGAGGAGAACCACAAATTTGATCAGAGGGCTGGAACACCTCTCTTATGAAGACAGGCTGAGATACTTGTGGTTGTTCAGCCTGGAAAGGGTTCCAGGGAGATCATAAAGCAGCCTTCCAGTACCTAAAGGGAGTCTACACAAAAGCCGGAGAGGGACTTTTTATAAGGACATGTAGTGATAAGACAAGGGGGAATGTCCTCAAGCTGATGGAGGACAGGTTTAGTTTAGATATTAGGAAGAAATTCTCTGCAGGGAGGGTAATGAGACTCTGGAACAGGTTGCCCAGAGAGGTTATGTATTCCTCATCCGTTGCCCAGAGGGTTTATGTGCTCCCTATCCCTGGAGATATTCAAGACCAGGATGGATAAGGCTCTGAGTAACCTGGTCTAGCTGAATGTGTCCCTGCCCATGGCAGCAGGGTTGGAACACTATGGTCTTTAAGGTCCCTTCCAACCCAAACCATTCTATGATTCTGTGACTGAGTCTATGATTCAGTCATTCTACTCACAGTGTATGGAATCTAATGCAGCAGTCTGCAAGACATTCACTGTTTTGCCACAGCAGGGAAAACAGACACTAAATTAACACAAAGTGTGCCTGAATACAGTCCAGGGTCTACCTGTTTTGAAATAAGATTGTTACTTAAATCTCTCTTGGTTACCTTATTTGTCTGCCTGTAAACTCTCTCTGCTTTTTTGAAGAAAGGACTGACTCTGTCTGTGTATATATAATGAGAATGGAAGATTTTAACTTCCTTAGAGCTCTATGGCCTACTTCTGATGCTATTCATTGTGAAATAGCATTAGTCTCACTGAAATAATTGGGCTAGGTAGAAACAGACAACTAAACTACAGAAACTTAATCTGCGTTTTCATTTAAGTGGAGAAACAAGTTAATTAGAGAATGCTTTATCTGAGACCAAGTTTTTGTTTAAAACTATACAGTAATTCATTCTGGGAAAAGATAACTTCAACAAAAACACATGTTAATAAGCTTTGTTGCTTCCAATTCAATAGATTTCTCTTGCTGGCAAAATTATACTATGATTCCAGCTTTTTCACAGACCTTGTAGTGAAAGGCCTGTGTTGTTTGTATCATCTGCTCTGATGAACAGGAGTTGAAAGAGGTCATGTCCAGCTTCACTTCCTTGCTGTGTTCTGGGATTATGAAATAAAGGTAGCATGACCTTAGGATAGACCTTTCTATAAGAGTGAATTATTGCTTGAAAGCTCTTTAGGACAAAAGGGTTTATTTTCCACAACTTGCAATTTCTGTTCACAGATGCCTGAACATGTTCACATTTCTCATGCTCTAAAATGCAGCATAGGTAATGTGCCATATACAGTTCATATTCATGCACTGGTCTTAACGGTTCATTTCATTAAGAAAATTCATTGGAAAATAAGGGGTGAAATTGTCAAGTGTCATATGTAGGCCAATGGATTACTTGTATGCCTCTGAACAAATACAAGGACTGTCTCCTGCTCTTTGTTAATCATCTTGCACAAAGAGCTCCAGACTCCAGCCAAGACCACACTAAGAGGGCCTCAAACGTACACCACAAGGGCAATTTGCTTTCCATTCTCTCAAATTCTTTTTTCCTGATATCCAAGCAAGTTTATAGTGCTGGAACAAATACTGGAAGTGATATTAATGTCTAGTTATATCAGGGCTTGGGACAGAAAGGACTGTGAGGTGTGTCTGATTACAAGCAGTTAGTAAGGCCAAATTGCTTCTCAGAGCAGTGGTATTAATCTAATATATATGAACAGAAGAGTTGACCTATTATTCCTTGATGTTTATGCATATAAATAATGTTTAAATTATTTTTGTCTCTTAACTTTTCCTCATAGGTTTTCCAAGACACTACATAGACCTTACTGTTTTTCCAAGCCACAAGACTAGAATCTAAGAAGAGTGACTAGCAGAATTAAAAGCAACAGTGAAAAGATGACTAAGTTTTAAGATCATTTTAAACTGAAGAGGAATTTAAAGCAGATCTATGAAGAAGGTCACATTTAGTCTTAAGGGATAAATTTACTTCCCGGTTTTGTACAAAATTTTCAGTACAAAATAATCTCTAATATTCTTTTAAATGTAAATGCTTACCTTTACAGCCAGAAATATGTCTTCTGAAATTTTCAAAAGAGTTGGAATAATTATCTACTAGAATTCTCTTGCAGCTTATCATGACTACTTGCTTTGCCATGTTAAACCTCTGCTATCCATTTTCATTGGCAGGAACCATATAGAAACATAAGGGGCTAAATTCTAGGATTCTTATTGAGCATGGTTTCACTGATTCAACAATGTACACACACTCTGCAGTGGGCTATGGACTCAGTAAAAAATTTCAAGTGGTGTCTAATAGTGCTGTCATCTGTCATTTTTAACTTCTGGTTTAGAAAAGAACTAGAATAATATAATTCCCTCCAAATATTTTCTTTTACCAGACAAAGAATCTCCAAGTACATGCAACACATTCCAGTAGCAGTTGGTGTCCAGCAGTGAGCGAAAAATTTCTTAAGCCCACACTTGCAAATATATGCATTTATGAATCTAAGAATGAGTTGACCTACTGCATAGATATACACAGGGTCTTGACCCACTCACATAACAGATGTGAATTCATTAGAAAGAAATTAGTAGTTGGCTTAAGCATCACCCATACATTTTCTGTTGTTGAATTCTGAGAGGGTTGGGTTTATAAATGTTGTAAAAGCTGAAATGAATATAATCCTTTTTATAAAACAAAGGTTTTGGTCAGCAATAAAGGTTCAGATTGCAACTATCACTTCTTATTGTCCAAATATTTTTAGAGTTTTTTGTATTAACAAGAAAGTAAGATGTGGTCAAAAAAGTTTGGTGGTAGTAGGATTGTCCAGGTTTTACACTGACAGAAATCAGAAATTAGAAATTTGGCACGGTTCAGAGGTTTGATTTCACAGGGACCACCTAAATATCTGGAAATGGCTGTAATTATGGATTGTGCTGTCTGAATTCAGTGTGTTTGATATGTAGCTCTGCCTGTTGCTCTTATATGTAGCACGTACTGTGTCAAGACATCTCCAAAACTCAAGGCAACTCTGGAAAATGCAAAAGGTATCATCAGTTTTGGAAAAAGAATATGTGATAGCATATGCTGTTGTACTTGATTTGTATTAAGCCCTATAGGCTAAATGAAAGAATGAAACAGAAATGAACATTCTTTAATATAACTTGTCTAAATATTGAAACAAAAACCAGTAGACATTCCTAAGAACAATTATTCTCAGAGTTATCTGAAGACAATGCTTCCAAGGAGCAAACAAATATTTATAGAAATACAGGTAGTTGCAAGGAAATGAAAAAATATATTAAAAGAAAATTGCTGCAAGAAGAAAATGAGAACAAATTCAGTGTATTTTATTTATGAGATAAGAGGATCACAGAATGCATAAGGTAGGAAGGGACCACTGTGGGTCATCCGGTCCAACCTTCCTGCTCAAAAAAGGTCATGTGAGAACACATCACACAGGGTTGTGGCCAGAGAGTTCTTGAATATCTCCAGTGAGGGGGACTCCAGAACCTCCCTAGGAAATCTGTTCTGGTGCTTGGCCACTGCACAGTAAAGAAGTTCTTCCCCATATTCAGGTGGAACTTCCTGTGCATCAGTTTCAGCCCATTGCCTCTTGTGCTATTGCTTGGCAGCACTGAGCAGAGCCTGGTCCATCCCCTCAGCACCCTCCCTTCAGATGTTTACAGACATGGATGAGATCCCCTCTCAGGTGTCTCTTCTTGAGGCTGAACAGGCCCAGCTCCCTCAGCTTTTCCTCAGAGAGATGCTCCAGTCTCTTTATTATCTTTGTTGCCCTCCACTGGACCTACTCCAGGAACTTCATGGTTTTGCTGTGCTGAGGAGCCCAGAATTGGACACAGTTCTCCAGATGTGGCCTCACCAGGACTGACTAGAGCAGCAGGATCACCTCCCTTGGTCTGCTCCAATGCTCTCTAGTGCACCCAGGATGCCATTTTTTAAGCATGAACACAAACTTCTGGCTGCACCTGATAAGAAGGAAAATGTATTTCTGTCTATATTGTAAAGGGAGATCTCTTCAGGTTTCCATAAGATTTTTTTCTTTATGCAATAACTTTCCCTTTTAGCGACTCAGATTCTTTGTTCTGTGCTTTCATGTACTATTATCTGGCTTTTTAAATTTGACATTCCTGAAAATTTGGTGAATTTCTGGTAGGGCACTACCTGCCAGAGTAGCTCATGCAGAAAACAGTTCTATATCTATCATAATCATCAATGACAAAGCTCAAAATAAATAAATAATTTTTTAATATTATGCTGTGGAAGTAAAACAAGAGATTTGGAACTTGAGGAAAGGATCTTTCCCCAGATGATATGAACCGTGGGAGTATGAGAAGCATGTATGTGGGTCTAGGCCACAAAGAAGCACTCTGAAACTGAGTTCTTTACAGGTCACAGGCCAGAAGGAAAAGAGGGCCTGGTTGTTTATTCTTTACCTATTTATATGTTTCTAGGAACAACCGTGGATTGGAGGTCAATGTTACCACCTCCTCCATCTTTACAGGTTCACAGAATAGTCCATCACACATTCTCCACCCAGGAGAAAAGAATGTAAACTAAAGTTACAGTTAACTAAAACATTACTACGTTTATAGAAAGTGTGTAAGAAACTTTATCAAAGAATCAACACATAGAAAACTGCAAGAGACAGGGCAACACGTGTACAGACTACACAGTCATGAACGTGATGCAGAGGCAAGGACTGGATGTTAACAGCTCATCCTCCTTAATTCCTCTGGTTTCCCTGGAGAATAAATTTAGAATGAATATATAAATTTAGAAATAATACATTAGAGAAGAACTCCAGCATCTTCTAACATACCTCAGGATTTGGATGATGTAGGGACACACTGCAAAAAGTCCATGTTACATACATTGAAGTGTGCTAAAATGTGAAAATTAAAATCTGGTGTAAACATGTCTTAGACCAGTTTAGGGATTTATGGCTTCTTCAAAGCCCTAGAAGTATGGATTAATGATATCAAAGGTATTCATTCTCTCAATATGAGGAGTAAAAATAGTCATCAAAAGTTGTAATTTAAATTCTTCAAAAATACCTTTTTCATTTTATTTAGCTACAACATGCAACATAATTAAGTTTTCCAATATTTACTTGAGAAAATTAGGTAACTTGTGGATCACAGTTCACGAATAATACATCCTTTTGAGCCCACTCCAATAACTATTGATCTCATAAGAGAAAAAAAGGGCTTTTATTTGCATTCCATACATTTTTATTTTGCATGTTGATTTAAATTTTTGGTATAATTCATAATCTCAGAAAAAGCAGAATATATCACTAAAGAGATCTTCTTTTTAATAAGATATTTCCCATGAAAAACAAATCTGTAAAGAATTTTGGCTGCTGATAATAAAAAAGAATTCAATATCAGCTTAGCAGCACTGCTTGATTTCTTTTGAAAATATTTTTTCTCTTCTGTTTAAGCAAACAGAGACAAGCTGTCTGCTGTGGAAATCCTTTTATTGACCCTAGCTACTTACAGTACACACATTAATATACTTAAAATATTTAGAGCATTCCACAAACCAAAATCTCAGTTTGTGTTTTATCAACATATATGTCCATCACAGGGTCAGCAGACAAAGATTCTTATCACAAGGAGTTGGTATTATTTACTACACCATAAATTTTGAATTGATTACTTTTGTTTCCATGAATTCAAATGTTTAAAGAAAACTACAACACACAATTCAAATTTATGACATAAAATCAGCATTATTCAGGTGTAGATTCACAAAAATTGGGAAGATCCGTTATAGCCATGCAACAGTAGCTGTTCCAAGTTAAGAGTTTGTTTAGAATAAGAATTGTTGTGATGAAAATTACTTATCTGCTATGAAAAAAAAAATGTTTCCTTCAGGGTTTTTTTAGGATAATGGATAAAAATGGAATTTCCTTTTATCTGTCTGTTTACAATTACTCATAATCTAGTAATCATTTGAAGAACTGAGCTATTAAAAGATGTTCCAAATACACTTTAAACCTGAACATCCCACTCTATCATCATGCACAGCATGACAGATTCTATTCTATTTCTAGAAAACTCATATGTATTACAATAATTATTATGAGTTATCTCTGTTAACAGTAGGTCTGGCCAAAGGCTATTCAACATTGTCAGTTACCTATTTTAAATTAAGAAAGAGCAAATATAACTTTTAGGCCCAGACTCCACATCACTGGTAGTTAATTATGAAAGGGCCAAAGCTCCCAAAGATGCTGCATTTAGCATTTATTTACATCTGAAGGTCTGTCTCACATGATTTAGCTGAATGCCTTCACTGAACACCTGATTATCTCTGCTGGGCAAAATGTTGCTGATGTGGTCTCTTTTCACCACCTACTTCTTACTCGTGTTCAATCAATCAGAAATAGTCCTTGCCTAATGATGAGCATGTACTTGGACAGCTGCATGAGCAATATTGAACTACTTAACTACAGCCTGCCAGTACATCACTGCCTATGCATAACAGCTACCTGATGGAGGTGTGAAAAGAAGAGCTGGGATTTCCTAACCTGCCTGAGCTGTAGATGATCTTGGAACCACAGAGTTGCAGTGCAGACTGGAGCATTTGAGAACCTTGTTTCCACAAGCACTTGCATGCACGTGCATACACATATGCACTGTGGAATGTCTGGAAAAGAAATACTGCTGTACAGAAATGTGATGCTTGCAAGCTGAATCACCTAAAGACGTAAGAGATAAAATGACATATATTGTCCCTATTATAGTTTGTTTAACATTATTTTTTATGCTTCTGCATGAAGTGAGACATCTTACAAAACAGGGCTGAAAGCCTAGGATGTAGCTACAGTACTGCATTGTTGTACCATTGTGGGATTTCATACCCAGCTGATTTTTATTTTCAATATATAATCTAAAAAGGAGGCTCAGGAAGCACATCACATTTCTCAAATTTGTTATCCTTATACAAACACATGCTTCCTCTAGGTGCACAGCAGAGACACCTGGAGGAACCGTGGTAAGGGACAAAACCACTGAGTGATTAAAAAGGGTAAAACCTTTCATGATTCTGGATGTAGGAAACCATCTGAAAGGAAGGAAGCAGAACAGAAGAGTATTTTCTTCCCAGAAAACAAACCAACGAAACCCCCTCCAAAACAACGAACAACAAACAGCTGCAGCACAAGTTGGTGTTAATTTTGCGGGAAGCTTCTTCAGAGGGATGACAACCAAAACTTGTAAAGCCAGGTTCAATTCAACAGTGAGAGGTGGAATAAACATTGTGTATGAATGAAGACAAAACTTCCTTTCAGCAAGGAAAACTTCCTTCTTCCAAGTGAAACTGTTTTCTTCTAATCCTTTTTTCTAAAGACTATGAATAATAGTAGTCACATCTCTTATGTTCTTAACTAAAAAATCTAGCCTGTTTTGAAACACACAGTAGAGAAGGTACAATGAAGTTAAAATTCAGTAAGAATTTTTGCTTTCAGATTAATAACAAGTAATGGACACTATATAGTTCCTTTACCTTCACTCTAGGAGAAACATTACCGTCAATAAAAGTAGAGAAGAGCAAACTGCATTCCTCAGATTCAGAATTAAAAAAAAAATAGTAACAAAAGACACAACACAAAGCCACTGTGCAAGCTAGAAAACTCAAAATTGCAAATGAAACTTTTAAAACACCTTGCCAAATCTTTATCTCCTGAGATAAACCATTAACCTTTTCCTACTGGTACCATTCATTTGGATGGGCTTGTTAAGTGACTTCCATTTCAGGAAGATGTGAAAACTAATATACAGTTTGTATCATGGAACAGACCATCTGCTGTGAAAAGTTCCCATATCAAGAGAACAGAGGGACTAGTTCCCAATTAATTAGCTATTTTAGGAGGATTGGATATACTTTTTGCAAGTTGGTTTCAGTTGATAAGACAATCATCTGTCTGTCAAGCTGTGTCTGTTTGCCTGTTAGTCTAGCTAGAATATTGGAAAAAAGTCAGAGAGATGTTTGTTGTTTATATCTTTCTTCTCCCTTCTCCTCCTCCCAAAAAAATGAAAGCCATCCCAGGAACTGAATCATTCAATATAGTCATACCCATTTTTATCCAAGTTTGTTTTGCTCTCTTTTTCATGGTAAATATACAACTGTCCCAAAAAAGGCATATGAAGGACAAAGGGTGTTATGGAAGTAGATTTCAGATGTTATTTATAGCAAGATTTTCTAATGCAGAGCTATTAATAGCAACTCATTGCACAAGAGTTGAATGAACAATACAGATGTCTCAGGCTTCGTTGAAGGACCTATTCTTTTCCTGAAGAAAAACCCTGTTTGTACAAGGCACCATTTACAAGTCTATTGTGATTTTTTTATAGCTATGAAATAATGTTGTTTTTATCTCTTTCAGCTGAACTGAGCTGCTGGCTTCCGTTTGGCAGCTTCACAAACAATCTGTGTGCAGCGAGCCACGTTCCGCGGGCCCCAGAGCGGGTGACAGGAAGGATTGCACGCTGAGACAGGCAGACAGTATGGTTTCCTCATAAATCCAGACTTTGAAGCCCAGGATCATAGGGAAGTCTAGCTAAGGCAGCAGGTATTTATAAAGCCCAAGAGCGTTTCATGAAGAGTAGCAAAATAAAAGTGGGTTTAGCTCAATGCACTAAAGGCCATTAAAGGTGATGTGAGCATTTATAACATGGGTATATCAATCGATTTATTTATTTTCTTCTTTTCTTTTTCTGTCTTTTGTAAGCAATAATAAGTTTGACACCTTATAATCCCCATGATGTGAAAGTACTTACCAGACTGAGAACATAGGAACATATAAAGAAAAGTGTAATTTCCTGACATAGTGTATGATGAAGCTGCTTGCCATAAAGCATTCTGGAAACTATGCCTATGAAAGACAAAGATTAATTACAGTGGAAAATTCAGCCATCTCCATAATAAAGTTGTAAAATCACATCCATGCTTTTGGTTAAGATGACCAGCTTTGTCTCTAGGGCATGACCAGATATAAATCCTTGAGAAATTGATGTACCTGAGGCTTGAATTGACTAGCTACTTAACAGCTCAACACTCTACCCAAATCTTGCTACTCTTATCCTGATTTTTTTCTGTTTGTTTGTTTTTACTTCCAAAAGATTCC
Organism: Daphoenositta chrysoptera; assembly: GCA_013397915.1. Lineage (NCBI taxonomy): Eukaryota > Metazoa > Chordata > Aves > Passeriformes > Daphoenositta > Daphoenositta chrysoptera. The sequence goes on from VZRO01006233.1 coordinate 186,229, forward strand.
AGAAGAGGAAAGAGGTGCTGGTAATATAAATTCCCTTTTTATTTTCCTCCACAATTTTCCATGTTTTGTAATTTTGTTTAGGGAGATAAAACTGCCACAATTTTAGGGTTTGAAAGTTTCACTGAAAAGATCTGTCAGAAATACAAACCAATGTATTTCCTGATAAGCATTTTTCACTGCAAAATCGAGTTTTTGAAAGCAGCTGTGTATTTTCTGGGGATGGGACTTTTGTGCTACTCTCACAAATATCACCTATATAATAAGTTCATGGTACTATCACTGGGAAAATATTAATTAATCTGAATGATGCCTATGATGATCTTCAAATACACTGCCCACATTTCAGAGGTGGTGGTGGAGATTGTTCATCCTGATCTGAAAAGTCAGTATAATGGAATGTCTTTATTTTTGTGGAAAAAACCCATTTGAATCCTTGGAAACTGGAAACAGTTGTGGTTTTTTTCTGCTCCAGCTCTTCCAGTTTCACTCAATAAGACCAGAACAAAAGCATTATCTTTAAAAATGTGACAGCGCACACCTTACATCTCCACAAATCTATCACATAAGAAGTGACATGGCAGGCAGAATAGTTTCTTTAGGGCTCATTTATGAGGAGAAAAAAAAACTTCATGACCTTTTCTCTGAACAAGTACCTCCAACAAAATTTGACTATTGAATATTAGAGGAACTACTGATGGAAAATTAATTAGGCTAATATTTTTACCAGGTATTGCATCTAGAATTGTGATCTTGTCTTGACATTTAGTAACAGAGAAAAAAAAAATAATTTGTTGCAGGAATTCAATCACCACAAATTATTCATACACTTTTAGAAAAATAATGACATACCACCAACTAGATTTTTTCCCTTGAACAAAGCATGCAAATTAGTATCCAGATAGATTAATGAATTGAGAATGCATGAATAGTGAATGTTTTTGACTCTTAAACAGAATGAGAAATGTGCATGCTCTCCAATCCATCATCCAGTTTCTATCTTCAGCAATAAGAAGGAAAATGACAGCATAAGGCCTTCAACAAATACATTTTAGGAATCATGTACAAAATAAAACAGCACCTCAATGTCCTTACTTCACAGCTTTATAAATTTGTTTCTGGAATCATGGATTGTGTTGCCAGCATCCTCTCGAATGATCCCTGTTAAAATCTTCTCCCTTCTGATTTGCTTTGAATTACTCTTGACAAAAATGCTCATTTTTATTTAAATTAATTATTTTTTTATTGATCTCACATCTAAGATCATGATGACCTTCAAGTTTGATCAGACACTTCAGAGCAGTTAGGTGGATTTGTTACTGTGCTACACTTCAGGCAAATATACAGTAGTTTAAAGCACATTTAATTCTGTTCTCTTTTTGTTAGATCAGCTTATACATGAGAGATATTCTAAAGATTTCATGGTTGGTAGAAATTACTCCTGCAATCTACTTTATTATGAATGGTTGCATTCATTTCATGTGATGGAGATTTTGGAATCAAGAACAGCACCACATAAATTAAGTAGTCTTTAGAACATTATAAATAATTCTGACTTAGGGAACACTTGCTCTCTGAAAGCTGCAGTGGAAACTGTAGTCCTTTATTCATCATATTCTGCAGGCCAAGTCTGGTACAAACAGCTGCAAGGGAGTTCCCCATAATTGCCCTGCCAACAACTTGAAGTTTGATTTGGAAAACTTAACCTCTGCATGAGCATTTTAGACACTGTTTCAGCAAAATCTGGTCCTTTGCTGAGGTCAACCTGACATTCTTACAGATGTTGGTGGGCTGTCTGAAGTTTTCAATTTCCTTACGCATGCCTCAGATACTCCCCAAACCTTTTTCATTTTAGCCATCAGCTCTCATCAGATCATAAGCAGATGAACAGCATCAAATATAGTTATATGCACAAAGTGTTAATATTCTCAAAGTCATGTTTTACATTGCAAAATGTTTATACTATGATTTCAAATGATATACTGCAAATTTTATAGGTTTCTTTTTAATTTCAGTCATCAATATGTGAAGATCTATACATATTTATAAGGTTTATTTTATATACAGAGATGCCTTTGCCTATAAGGTTGATGAAGACTAGAAAACACATTTCCTTTTTTTCACCTTGCTAGTTCTTATTGAGCCATGCCATGTAAGAAATTACTGGTGCCTGTAAGTATATGACATCTCATCAGTAAGAAATGTAATGATGTCTTTGGTGCATGAAGTGAAATTATTTCAAGTTGCAAAGGACCTCCAGGAAAGGGTCAGAAGGTGGGATTCCAAGAAATAAATCATAGGTGTCTATAGAGATTTTCTTCTGTGTTAAAGGAAAAATTAATTACAGACACAAGGTTTGACAGAAAGTTGAGCTATAGGTGGGCCTATGTCCAGTGCTTCAAGCAGGGGCCTGAGAGCTGAGATTTCTGGCTCTTCCTGTATCCTAATATGTGTCTGAGCAATTTAACCTGCCACTTTTTGTTAACCTTTGAATAAAGCTTGTGCCCTCTGTACTTAGGATTTTAAAGCGTCATGGTTTACTTATGATTTCAGCAAATCAGTAAAGATTTCTTTTTTTCTCTATCCATATGGTGAAACACTGATTTCATTTCAATACTGCCATAAAAGTGGTTTTATACAAGAGTTTTTTATATTGTATCATACGGAATAATATTATTCTAAAAGATCTGAGAAATAAAATGCTGACACAAGTCTAGATTAGCCATATCCAAAAAAGTTACCAAATAGATTCAGTGAAAATCTAATAAAATTAAAATTAAATGCAGAATATCTCATTGATTCCAAATTATAAATTATAAAGCTCTAAATCAACCCAGGAGTATACCAGACAGATATGAAACATAAGGAATAATATCTGCATTTATAAAATAAAAGTACCTTCCGGTAATGCAAGAGAAACAGTAATTTTCACAAGCATTTGCATTTAAAATTTGCAAAATTGAAAAAAAATTAAAGAAATGAAAACTTACAAGAAAATTAAATGGCTGAAGGGATGATGTAAATCAGGTTTATAGACATGTAAAGAAATCACAGTGAATAGATTTTCAGGAACATTTATGTGAATCTAATTGAAAAAATAAGCTTTCAAGTTAAGATGTTAAGTGTGTTGACAGCAAAGTTCAAATCTGTAGCTGGGGATACAAGCTCAAGACTAGGAATTAATGAAACAGATTTCAATAATGTTGTCCTGGAAATTATTTTACTTTCTTGAACTGTAAGAAACTCCTTTTCACAACTCAGTTGCACTTATTTACTTTATTAAAGCAGTTTATTTCATTTTGGATAAATTACTGGTATGCCTGAAAAGGAGTTTGATGTATTATAAATTGCTTTGTGGTGGAGGGTTATGCAAGCACTACACTCATGCATTCAAAATGCACTTGCTGCTGTATTTGATTTATTATCCATCTATTCTAGGTTACTTTAAAATAGATGACATAAAAGATAACAATTTGTACATACCTAACAATTAACATATGACAAAACGATATAGTACCCCATAAACAAGGACCTTGATTTATCTTCAGTAATATAGCATTTATTCAGGTCTAAAAATTCCCAAAATTAAAAATGACTTTGTTTATGACACACTATATAATAGTATGTCTATTATTGTATATTATAACAAATATTGTATTTTAAACCTACAGAGTAAAGAGTTTGAATCATGCCTGATATAATAAATTCACCTTCACCCTCATTTTATTTTCTAAGTGGCCAGTTCTACACAGAGTTACACACACTAAAGTCATCTCAAAATAATGCAGATATGGGTGACTGATAGAAAGGCCTGTGTATGAAAGTTGCAGTACCCCAACCACAGTAAATGGAAAAGTACTCCTGTACTGATTAGGGCATTCATGAGTATCCCAAATTCCAAAGCACCACACTCAATAATGACATATCTTGGGTTAGGAAATATGCAATAACAGCAGTCCTAGTCATGTATTTCTTTAGTCTGCCTTCCTTCTGCCATGGACTGAAGCTCAGCTGTTCCCCACTTCTCCCAGCCCAAGCCCTTTAAAGCACTTGGATATGGTATTTCCACAGCCCTAACTCCAGTGATGTAGAACTACCACCCATGCATTCCCATTAACACTTTAAAGAGTATGTCAGCAAGGCCTTCTGAGGCAGATCCAGACAGTTCCTGCCTGCCCTCTCAGTTGGCCAGATGCTGCCTATTTGTGTCAGTGTGGCACCAAGCCCAAGCTAATAAACTTTGCCACTCAGTAGAGCTTAAAATTTTGACCTCTTTGGCATGGCAGCCACTGCAATATGACTTCCAGGTCAGACGTAGCTCACAGATTATTGAAGGCAGAACACAGAACTCAGATTCACTACAATAAGTTTTTGCTGTGTAAAACGTATGTTGCAAGCTAGTTATTTATTATGTCTAGAAGGAACGGAAAGACAGGGAGAAACTCCCAAATACCTGTGAACCCAACCTGTAATAGGTGTGTGATTAAACTGTTGATAGGCAACCAGTAAACTACTTCTATTTTCCACTGAGAATAGGAGTCCAAACAACTAGCACAAAGTAGACATTGACATTTTTTAAACATAATGTCAGTTTGCTAGATTTCACCAGGCTAGAAATCTGATAGTCTCCTGAAATTAACTAGAAATCACATGATATTCAGCTTCCTACATGAAAGATTAGGATTCCACAAAAGCTTTGCTCAGCCATGGAAGAAGGTAAGATTTCACCACTGCAATTCCTTAAATGTCTGTGTCAAATTTCAAGATTAGATGGCTTTGTCTCTGTTCTCCGCAGATTTCAGTGACTCCATCTTCATCAATGCTAGACAACTAGTTTTATATAGACACGTATTATAGCACCTTCAGTTGCATGATATGAATCTCACTTTTGGACAAAAGGTTGCTACATTTATATTCTGTGAAAGTCCTGGCTTGACTGGATTTCTAGAATTCACCTATTATATACTTAGTTTTAAAAAACCACATGTAGATAATTCCATTGAAAAGCACATCTAGAGAATGGGAATCCATGTTTCATAAAATGAAATTTGTAGTTGATAATTCACCCAAGAGATGTGAAGTTACACATAACGCAAGTCTTCAGTCTGATCTGTCCTGACTATCCTCAGCCTTTCCAATATCCTAAAGATCAGGCTTGAAGTGACTTATTTAACATTAATGTCTTCTCTTTAGCTGATACTGTTGCAACGAAGAAAGAAAATTAAAAATAATGGTATCCAGAGAAGGAGAATGCAGGTGAGATGGTGTCTGTTTTTCTGGTTAGTGACAGGACTACTTATCTAGCAAGTGGAAATCCTGTTCCCTTTTGAACATTTCCCATGGATTTTACCACATAAACTATGTAACAGCACTCAGACAGAGAAGGAACTAAGACCCTTGATTTCCTGATCAAGCCCTTCAGCTGTCAGATTATTACTTAAGTTTTCTAGAGAACAGGAGGGGTGAGATAAATATTCAAGTGAGCTGGCCATCTAAGTTTAAACGTGTGGCATAAACGCCTAAGATGAGAGAGGAAACTGAACACAAAATTACATAAACATCCTGCCCAATGCTACAGGCATGTCTGACTAGAGATGTGAGATATAAGTTAGGCAGCTGCTGTGCTTCGTATGTTCATCTCAGCAGATTCCACTCAACTTCAATCTCTGTTTATAGTGAACTGGGAACATGGTTGACAAACCTAGGTTTTAAATCCTCTCAAGTCATCATGTGGAAGTCACATATAGTAAAAGAAAATGTTCTTAAACCTACATTTTTTAATGTATCTCTCCTTTTGGACCTAGTTTTTGTTTACACCATATCCTCCTTTCACAGCTCTGGCAATTTAAACATTTATAAAATGAAAGCAAACTCAATTTTGCTTCACTTTGAGGAATGGGCAAATTATCAGGCCATGGAAAGGGGCTTTAGAATAAATAAGAAACAGATTTTTCATCTTTATCCACTATCAAGAATTCCTTTTTAGCATTACAGATTATGTATTTTCCATTTCACACCTTCCTGATTACTAACAGACAAGGCATGTAAAATATTAAGAGTTCCAGATCATTGGAAGGTTGTCTGCCACAGACCTCTAACAGCAATTATCAAGCAGAAATAGTAGGCTTTCAGCTTTCAAGTACAATTTATTCAGCAGAAGTCTTGGAATAAGTTTCTTAAGTACAGTTACCTTTTCCATGGCTTTGACTCAAGAGTGGCCAAAGCAGGTAGAAATCAACTCAGAAACTTCACTGAGCCACAAACTCAGCTAACCTTGCTCTATGAATTCAAAGAGGCTCCTAAAGTCCTGTGACATCCTTCTGGTGCTTGTCATCTAGATCTATCATCTATCCCCATCCTTCCAAATTGTCTCTTACAAACAGGGGGCTGTAGTTCTCACCTCTCCTCTTTTTGCATAAGCCACTAGTGAGGAGTCTGAGTGGACATTTAGTGTCTCCTTCACCTCTGTAGGGGTCAAGGAGACTGACAAGTCCTCTCCTTGTCAGGGACTCTCCGAGAATAACTGCATAGTGAGTAAAAAGAAGGATTTAACATGCGTGCACATCTGAACAAAAAAACAATCCCTCTATTTATTTTAAATAGACAACACAGAATAGATAAAGCACCAAAAGTCGACGAAAATATAGAGAAGACCAACGATAAAAAGATTTCCATGCTCTTTTGAAATTAGTGTCTCATTTTTTGTAGTTATTTGAGTATCTGTGAAAACACAGTAAATTTTAGTCAGTTCAAGATACAATAGAAAGGGAAAAAAAGCTTATACATTAATCTTTTTCCCTTCTCAGTGTAATGTTCTCTAGTTTGAACTTTGCTCCAGTAGGTAATATTCTTTTGATAGTAAATGATACAGAGGTGAATCAGCTTATGCCAACAACTTCAGAGATCTATTTTAAACATGAAGAGACAGGAACAATTAAATTTTTTCTCTCCAGACCATTTTAATGACAGAAGAGAAGCATGTCTGCTTCCGGAAGGATGACATTACTCTCTCAAGAAAACATTAGGCTCTGGGAGTTTATGCTTTACAAACTCTGAAAAACAGGAAAAAATATCTCGGTTCCTGATGGGCTAGCAATTTGTGTTAATTCACAATCGTTCAGCAATGATCTGCTCATTTGGGAAGCATTGTTTTCAGGATCAAGAGCTACTTGTTGGATAAAAGCTGTAAGGATAAGAAAGAAAAATGCCACCTCATAACCAGGATCAAGTTTTTCTCTGTTTCTTTTTCTTATCTCTTCCTTCCACCGATCAAAGACCAAACTACATTTTGTACTAAATGGAGTATTATCAGGCAATGCTGTAGTGCAATTAACGCATTTTACCTCAGGCTACCATGATTGCTACATTTAGTCCAAAAGCTCTAGTCAATGCCCATGGCTGCCTTGGAATCATTAAATTGGTATTTAGAGACACAAAAACCTACAGTGAGAAACCTTCACCGAGAAATGAGGCATTGCTACCAGGTAAGAGTCACAGGGAGAGTTGAGAAACAAACCCTGCTCACATTAAGGATATCAGACAGTTCACTTCCACTCATCACTAGTTTAGTAGGGTTTCAATTTTTTTTCCTCAGATTTGTGCTTTGATATCAAAGTTTACTTGCAGTTTCCCCTCTCTTCCCAAATAAACACTGATGCTTTAGTGACCTAATGAACTCTCACAACTGAGGAATGCAGTCTTTTTAAAATGCATATGCAGATGAGTACAGGCAGACAGTTCCAAACTCAGACATAGTGGGTCTAACCTGGCAAGACAGCTGCCACAGGAGTTAGTTGCAGTTCAGTCTCTTAATTCCTCCTCTAAAGTCAATACGCTCATTCTGGCAAAAGCTATGTAATGAACTCATGATTTGGAGTATTTGGTGTCTAACAGTCAGCTAGGAAATTCAAATTAAAAGTTCTTGCTGCTTTTACACAGTCCTTTGGTCTTTGTTGAGAGACATTTTACCCTTAAAGGTGGGCACAGAAAGCTCAACACTTTCCCTGGGTAATTTGCTGTGGCAGGGCACTCACTGTGGCCCAATTATGCTGTGTACAGCCTCTGCCCGGGAAACGTCTATAGGGGCATCCTTTGGCGTATGCCATGGCCTGCAGGCACTGCTGCAGACTCCTAGGTAATTGTCCTAAAGCTGTGACACAGCAGGAAAATAAATAATTTAGAAGAAAAGACCAGCATCCTGCAAAACAGATGGTAAACCATTCTTTGGTCATTTAGCAGGATGTATCGTGTAAATATGTAACCAGTCCTCTTCTTCCTATATCCATTTAAGTACATGGAAAAGGTTCTATTGACATCAAGGACTGTTGAAGCCAGACATGCACACCAATGGTGTCAAACCCTGCTGTGTGCAAGAAGAATATAGAAAAGGATCACCGTGTTTACACCAAAACCTGCATGCTGCACAGCAAAGCGAAATTCTTATTTTTGGCATTTCATTCTGCAAGATATTAACAGTTTTTGTGCAGAAATCTGCACTCTTTAGTAATGTTTTCAGATAAAATAAGAACTATATTAACATTGAAATTACACCCAGTTAATTAATTTATTACTGGAGCATTTCATATATTGCAATTTTATAGCTCTACAAATGGGAATTTTTTAAGTAACCATGCAATTGTGAACCCTCATTTAAAATAAAATATATGTCTCTTACTCCTGTATTTGTGTAGATAAATATAAGGCAGGGTTCAGATCTGCAGAAAACCTTAATGGTTCGAGGAAGGTGTTGCTGCATCTTTAAAAAGACAACTGCTTTTGAAATATATCAATGACAATGAAATTGTCAGATTCTTCATAATTTAATTTTAGACAAAATGTTACTCTGCTACACTTATTAATCATCTCTGAACATAGCAACAGCCAAATAGTAATGAGGGAGAAAGTTTCATAGACATGTCAAGAACATGGGGGACGAGGCATTTAAATTCTGATATTTCAAATTGCTTTTCCTTCTCATCTAAGCAAAGCGAAGAAAAATGTCATCCAACCCACAAATAATACACAAAACATTAAGTGTCTTCTGGATATTAAATTCTCATCAGTTTATCAAATATCATACAGTAGACTTTACTACATCTGAAGTTATATTTTCAGCACTTTAAATCCCAGTAGTTCACTGAGAAGGTTGAGCACATAGAATAGAATAACACTTCACAGCTGCATTTTCTTTTTTTTTTTTTTTCAGCTTTAGCTGGAAAATATCTTGGAAATTTTTAACTTTGTCACTTTCCAAGACCAACTATAGTACAGTACTGCTCCTTACTAACCTGGAAAAAAGTCTTGCATAAAGTGGCAACAGTCCATGGAATAGAAAGTTTTTTCTTACATGGGAAATTTTTTCCAAACTAAGAGATATAGGTATTCCAAACAAAGCTCCACTTCTACATATACAAAGAAGATAAAAAATACCATACGAATGAAGGAACAGACAAAAGTGAAAGGAGTTGGCCTTTATGGTCAGGCATGGCCTTGATACCTTGACTTTTTCTCACATGCCCATCAATGACAGCTGACATCGTTGAGTGACTTTCTTCCTTTCCTCTGTATTTGCAGGTTAAATATGTTATGTATTTAACTGTATTAGAGGGCTGAGAAAGGTAAATCTGACTTAGTTTTCAGCACATTAATCATGATCTGTTGTCTGCAGATTAAATCAGGGATCTTGTACACAAAGCAACAGCCAAATATTCTGCTCAGGACCCAAGACTTGTATTCTTACCAAACAGTTTTGCAGTAGGATTAAATATATGGTCACTAAAGCATGACCTTTTTTCTTTGGACTTCAGGAAATACCTGAATGTCTTTTTGGATGCAGCTCTGGGAGACAGAATATTTACGATCTTCTTTGGTTTCACATAAAAACAAACTGGTGTTAGAGTTTGAGGAGAATGTGCAACTTTTTCACTGAGACAAGTAAAATCCTAATTTATTGTTTTTTAAAAACTTCATATTTTTAAACTCCTGTTCCTATTATTCTTCTTATGCCAACATGTGTTCTGTCTTTCGTAGTTTACACATGATGTAGATTGCTTTGTGTTCCAGACTCCAGTGTGTGATAGCTGTTTGGAGTTAAGAGAAAATCAAAGTATTTCTCATTTGTCTTTCATTTTAATTTTAAACATTTCAAAATATCTGAGTACATTTAGGTGAATTAAAATGAAATATAAAGTAATAACTTATCTCCTTCTCTCTCTCTTATTTGGTCTCTCTCTTTCTCCCGTATGATTTAACTAAAATTATATAATCTTCTACAATTTGAACAGACCAATTAGAAAAGTACATGAATAAATGCATAGTGCAGACTATGTGTACTGAACCATCCTTATTAAATCAAGAGATGAATCTGTTTTTGCCGTTCCCATTGACAGCCCTCTTCCAGCTCACAGCCAGCTGGCAATTAATGGAATCAGATTTAAAACAGGCATTGGGGAAAAATCAGCTTCGATGTGTCATTCTTACACCAGACATATGTGCATCTGCTTTACATATGTCTGCATTGTGTTTGCATTTGTATTGGTATTGTATGTACAAGGATGTATCATTTTTCCCCTGTGTGCCAGTTCAAAGATATTCAGTATACTTCCTAATACTTAGCCTCCCACGAATATTAAGACACACTGTCAATTTTTCTTTAACTGATTTTAACCCTGATTTCAACATAGACAGACAGATTGCTACTAAATAGTTATGTTAGATAGCTTATTAATGTTTATTTCTTTGTTTGTCAAAGTGAAAAAAACCCAAACAACACAAGCATGAAAAAAGAGTCACACCTGAGATGTACAGTAAGCTGTAAACTTAACTCAGAAGAGTTAAGACTTAACAGGTGTCAAAAAAACCAGAGAAACAGTGCTCCTCTAATGGAATTGATGTATTTAATTTTAAAAGTTGGCTGGGGAGGGAATAGATAGATTTGTTTCCTTTGGAAATCTTATTCAGATAAATACAATTTACAGCCAGGATTTCTTTTCTAGTGTTTCAGCTAAAGTCTTCTCATTAGAATTTCATACGAGTTCAGTTATTTTTCTTATTAGGTTCCAGTTACTGAAATGGGAGTGAAATACCTATATTCCCTCTATAGTATATTAGTTAGTGACCACAGAATGGGATGCACATGCATAGCATGCTAAACAGGGGACACAGTCATTAGAAATGCTAAAGAAAACTATGTCTATCTCAGAATTCCCCCATCTGTTCACCTGTAGCCCTGCATTAGACAGATCTATGGAAATTATTATGCAAGTCTCAAGGCTCTCCTTTCCATTCACAACCCTATTGGAAAAGGCAGAAATCAACTTTTTGCTCCTGGGATGCATCTGCAAGACAGGGAAGAGAATGCAAGTGAGAGCACAGGAGGGAACCTGAGCATGTACATCAGTGGTGAGGATCTCCTCCAGAAAGCCTCAACTCTAGTCCTCATCCTCAGCAGCTTCCATACTTATCCAAGACTGTTTAATGAAAATAGCATAAGAAATGTTTGAATCAGAGCCCAAAATGATTCTTCTTTTCCTCAAACTTCTCATCTGTGAATACTCTGACCAATAAGCTACAGCATAAAGCTGTATTTTGTGCCTAGTCTCCCACTCCTCACAAGTCCTTTTTTCCCTTTGTACACGGATGTGACCCCAGCAATGGGACAAGTGCTGTCTCCCCTTACCCTGTTGCCTTCCCTGGCCTGTGGCTTTCTGAATGGAGAGAGCTTGTGCACCCCTGCATCCCCTCAGGCTGCCGACAGGGTATCTTCACCTCCCAGCTGGTGGCAACCTGTTAAAGCCTGTCAGTGATTATGTTACAGGAGGCACATCCTCCTCCTGTGTTTCTGACTCACAACTTTTTGTGTTCTTGTGGTTGCTGAACTTTAGATTGGGCCAGAGATTCCAGAGAGAAATCTGAAAGAGTGCCTACAGGAAAGCCTGATTGTGAGTCCCAGATAGCTAATTGGAAGACACCATGCTGTTGAGGTCTTCTACAAGGACACTAGCTTGGGTATTTAAAGACAGAACAAATAATGTGCCACAGCAGAGCACTGTAAGACACAATGAAAAAATTGTCCTGAAACATTCTTATTGCAATCCTAGTATTTTAATTTTCAAAGTTGCAATCTAGTTGACATATAAATTCTGTAAAGGACTAGAGTTTAGATATCTGGACTGTTTGTGAATTTAAATTCCATTACAACTACATTGCCTATGATTTTTATTCCTCCTCTAATAATTGTTCCACTTTTTTAACGATTATGAAATTGAAATATAAACCAGCAATTTCTGGCAACAATTTGCTTTGTTTTCATGTTTATTTATTTATTTTTCTGAAAACTACTCTGCAGCACCATCTAGTGAGAGTGAGAATGACCAGTTACACTGTTTCCATGTTTGGAGAATTTTCATGTGTTTGCAGCTTGCATACCTTCCTGTAGTCTCAGTAGAAGTAAGAGAAGAAATGCCAACTCTCCATGTAGAGTGAATGTGTGTATCCTCTGTCATATCAATCATCGTGAACCAAAAATCTGCCTCAGAAGGAAAGGCTTTGTTATAGAAAGATATAGAGACCCTTTGGACAAGGTGCATTATGGACAGAATACAAAATACACCTTGACTACAAAATAATCTTCATTTTAGAACCGAATTTCCCAAGTTTTCATTTTGCTGAACCAAGCACATTAGCAGCTATCAACCTGTTGTTAATGACAGTGTAATTGACAGAAGAATTTCTTCCAGTAACTAATAGGGTCACCAAATATTCAAAGCAGTAAAGAAAATCCTACACAGTAAGAAATACAACTGGAGATACAGACCCTCTTGAGTGTTCAGGGCTTGCCTCTTAAGGGTGTTTGTCTATGTAAGTCTTTCCTTTGAAGGTGGAAAAGGTCTTCTGAGGAAACAAAAAATCTATTCATAACTATCTATGTAGGTGGTTATATAAATCAGTAAAAACCCTACATTAAAAGCTCCATCACCACATTCTGCGGTAACTACTACAATGCTGCCTCGTACCTGAGCTGACTTCTAGCTTGACCAGTTATCTTGGTGACTGATATGGCAATTCCCCACCGTGGTGATGGCAGCCATATGGCCATTTCCTCCAGCGTCAGTTGTGTAAGACACATGCAGAGACATACAATTACTGTCTTGCAAAGAAAAGAAAATTTCAGTCTTTTTGATGCCAAAAGAAGTCAAGTTACTTTAGGTCTTATACTCTCAATAATAGGCTAAATGGCATTCATATTTTTTTTTCTGTTTTAACAACACTGATAAAAACACAGACCTTACAAATGAGAGTGACATTGCTACTTTTAAATGAAAAGCAAGTGCATTTGTACAAATGCAGAACATCTGTTAAGAGATAATTCCTGAGTCTCACAGGCAGTTACTCTGAATTCCACTGAAGTATAAGATGATTATTACAACAGCCAGTTTTCTGATCCTCCAGAGACAACAGACTAAATGGAAGTAATGGACCAGTAGACTATCAGACCACCTTTCTCCAGCTTTTTCTTTGTCAACTCCAACTCAATTCTCAAATTCAGTTAGAGCTAGCAGATATAAATGGATGTTAATGGAACTGAGCCTGAAATTTTACGTCCTTTAGTGCAGCATAGTCTCTGGTTTTGTCTCTGCAGAGCACCATGAATACATTTTATCCTAGGTAGTTAGACTGTCTGTAATAATAACATCATTAATAATAAGGGTTTTCAAGTTTAACTGTAAAATACTGGATCCAGTTTACCAAAGTCACAGAACTTTCATGATGAAACAGAAACTGTCATGGAAAAAATATTAAGCTTAGAACTCATTGACTTTAAAAATGAGCTGTGGATTTATAGATTAAGAGATTGGATAAATGGGTAATTTTAAGTGCTGAGAAAATCCTGAACACACAAAGTAATCCAAGACACTAATTTATTAAGTCTTCTCAGTGCTTAGATGAAGTATTTTCCAATGCAGGAACATATAGCTTCACCAATGGATACTCTACACTCTACTAGAGAGGATGGATATATTCACAGAAAAAAATAATATTCAAAGCTGGATAATTAAGACCTTTTGTATTTCAAAACATCGTGGTAGAAAAAAATAGATATATGCTAAATTATAATGCATATAATCACAACTTCTAAATACATCAAAATTTGCTATTCCTCCAATATTCCATGCTTCTGTGATCAGAATGCAATACCATATAAGCTAAATAGGCTGAACTTGAATGTACTGTTTTCATAATAACTTTACACTTACTAAAGCAAATACGCCTGCTGAGTCATTGTAAAAATTCTTAAGTTGCCTATGTCTTCTTCAGCCTTTTCTTATATGAGAGATATGGAGGCAAGAGATAGCTTAGCTCTTAAACAATGGGTCGTGCAATAAAGCACAGGGATAAAACAGTGAAAATGTTTTTAACATTCATTTTTTCACTTACTGTGAACGGTGAACTGACTTGTACATGAACACCAAGCACACCAAAGATATTTGTATCTAGTTCTGAAGAAAGAAAATAAAGATAGAAGAGACTGGTCCCACAACACACAAAAGTTGACTCAAAGCCAAAGTTTAGATCAATTTCTACTTAAAAATTTACTTGCTGGTCTTTATGGGAAGTGTTTAAATATGAAGAATTTCTAAAAAAGGGTCAAAAGTAGCAATGAAAAGAGTGAAAGATAATCAGAAATGAGAAGATAATTCCACGTTTCACTAGAAATGAACAGCAATATTTTAAAAAAATATTTTCTTTCATGTCTGCTCAAATGGGGTGACTGAATGGTTACTGAGGGGCAGCCAGCAGATTATCTACTACCACTTTATGGTCTTTGTTCTCAGCAGTGCAGTCACTCGCCTTGCACCTGTCCATGAAGTCTTGAGAAGAGCTCTGCTAAAACAGTATATTTCAATTAAAGGGGGGACATCAAGGTTAGGTGGGGACTAGGCAGCAGAGTGTGAACTGCTTCCAGCACTGTCACGAGGGATTCGGAGAGCATCCTGTCAGTTAATCACAGTGTCTCAGCTGGATTTGGTGTTGCTGGATAATTGTCGCAAAGGGGATGAAGCACTCAAAATTGTTAATTCTACTATTCCCAATGCAACTTGTTTTTTCATCAAAAAGCAGAAATTGTGGAAATGTATTTGTATGACACTGAAAACAAAAAAGTATCTTTCATGTTTGAATATTAAACTTTTAAGCTAACAAATTCATTGAGACTTTACACCTAAGCACAGGCATTTCAGCTATTTAAAATGAGATTCTAGTGAAATTTGATCACGCTTTATAACAAAATATGCACTTTATTAGCACAATAAACATAAGGGCTTGAGACCCAAACAACTGAGTTTTTAGAGAAGTCTGTTTTTGCAACTGGTATTGTGTTGACAAAGTACTTACTTGAATGCTTAACTCATGGATCGCAATGGTTTCTATAAACATCTCATTCAATGTAAAGGTCCATGAACTTGAAACAATGCTAGCAAGAAATACTTTTCTCATATGCTGTCCTATTCTATAACTAGTGTAGCAGAGAAAGATATTGAATAAAAATATTGAAAAAATAGGACTCCAAAAAATCGTATGAAAATTGTGCTCAAAGTGTCATCACATCTATCAAAAATAAAATCAGAGTGCACCTGGAAACACACATTTTTATATCATACATAACATGCATTATATTTTTTTTGCATACTGGGACAACTGCAACACAAAAATGGTGTAAAGATTAAGTACCAAGCTACTGTCAGAGCCCTGAGGACATCGCTAAGTTTTTCTTCCCTGATGATTGCTCAGGAGCACACTTCAGCCCATCCCAGTGCTCTTGGTGCCTGCCCTGGTGCTGCTCTGGGATTCCAGGCTCCGACTCCGTCTGCTTTGCTCCCAACTCCACTCCATTGACTGGGCACTGCCCTGGCTTGTGACTTGCCTGGTTTGGGACTGTCAGTGCACTCTGAGAGCACTGACTGGTGCTGCAGGCTGTGGCCAGCCTCGTGGGACTGGGTCACCCTTGTGCCCAGCTCCACATCCCTCGGGGAGCAGCCCTGCTCACAGCGCTTCCTTGGCGGAGTGTTCTTTCTGCTCTTTCACCATTTGGGTATATATTCAATAAGCAGCATGGATCACACTGGATGGCTCCAAACATTTGGTGATACAGGACAAAAGCAATGTTTGGATGAACAGCAATATTATGTTATATGAGGAAATATTTTCAACCAGCTCATATGCTTTAGGCTTATATTAATCACTTATTTGAATGATGAGAAATTAACTGAGTGTAAGGTACTGAAAATAAGTTTTAGGAAAACTGCAGATTGAAGTATCCTGTGAGGACAGTAGATGGAAAGGGATCATATATCATGTATTTTCCATTTACACTGTGGATGCAAATGTAATAGGAGCACTGTATATTTAAAAAGCTACTTGGCTAGAAGGTTAATCACATAACATAACTGGGATGTTATCATCAAATTAGCAGGAAGCCTTCATACTGGAGGCTATTTTACATTCAGTGTCATTCAAGATTTTCATTTAAAACTGGAAATGACAAATCAGACATTATGCTAAACATAGAAAGATTCAGGAAAAGGGGCAATAATTATTACAGAAAACCACTGGAATAAAATGAGAGCCAACATAGACAGATGCACTATGTGTAAAAGAGGAAGAAATAATCAAGTGTCAGATCCTGTCAGGAAGTGTAATGAACTTCATTGCAGATGCAGGTTCTTTGTGTCTCTCAGGATCAGTCCATAAATGAACATAGAGGAAAACATTGACTCAGCTGGAAAGAGGTGAATGGTAGGTTACAGTCTGTGATGGACTGCCCATGACTGAAGGATACAGTGCTATCAATGAAAATGTACTGTGGGTTTGGAACAAGGAGTGTTCTGAGTAACACAAGCCATGTGTTAACTCTTCTCTATTCACAGAAATTTGGCTTTAGATGTACATCAGTATAGGATATTGTATTTCAAAAAAACAGCTACATGAAAAAGGGGTGATAAGAAATACCAGCACACACATATTCTCTGCCACTTCTCATGGTAAGTAACACCTTGGGAACCCAGCCCTGAAGATATAAGCAGAATTGTACTCGAGCTCTAAGTAGACATTGATGATGATATTCTTAACTCAAAACTATGGTTATGAGGGATGGCCTTACAAACCATCTGGAATGGAATCCATGGAAAGGAATCCCATGACATGGTAAGAGCTGTACAGACCAGAAGAAAGAGAAATATCAAACAGTCTGTTACAGGTTATATTTATACTGATTATACCCAGGGCTTTTCTCCTCTTTTTTCTTTGAAAGGTTCTGTATCTTATCTGAATTCAGAAAATCCCCAGATGGAACTGGAGTGTTTATTGACAGTTACTGAGGCTGTAGGTGGTGCTCCCAGGCATACCATGTTCTCTGGGTCATATAAAGGGGGAATCAGGGCAGGAACAGCAAAAGTTCCATCCATACCAGGGCTGCCAGTAGCTCTGCTGTTGGTATCTCTAAGGAATCTTCATTTTCCTTGATTTACTTCCTTCCCTTACACTTGTGCTAAAGCAGATGGCAGGGTTGTTCAGCACTCAGACCAGTGTAAACAGGCTATCATCCTAGTGTATGTTTATTCCTTTTGGAGTGCAAAACACTGCCACGAGACCACTTCAGTTCAACCCAAATCAAGACCCAGCAATGAAATCCTCTACATTCTCTTTTCTTCCTCCTACATTTTTTCTGCATAAACATATACTCTTCCAACAGAGGAAATATCCTGAATTTCAAAATTGTCTTGATTTGTAGCTGTCTTTAGAAACAGAGCAAAAATTTTTTTTATCCAAGCAATTTTGGTAGTTGTTACATATCCAAAATGTGAAATTTGAATCTATGTCTAAGATTAGATTATACATTAATGCAGAATTAATGCATTACTTCTCTGTGATGTAGTTGAATGAGCAGAGTTTTAAAAATGGATACCTAATTTTATAGTTATAAGCTGCAAAAAAAGGTTCAGATCCTTTTCCTCAGTGATGTCTGGAAATCTTGTCTAGAATTATGAGCAGAAGATAAAACCATAACGGAATAATTTAAGAGATAAAAGATAGAGCAGAGTAACAGTGATACCAAGCAATGAAGCAGACACCCTTCAAGGGAAAAAATCATAGCTTTTTTTAAAAAAAAAAAGTTATTTTTTCTTCAACATTCACAGGATAAGTGATACCTGGCTCATGTTCAATAAGCAGGTGATCTGCTTGCAGTTCTCAGAAACCTAAAGGAGGAACAGCTGCCAAGTAGAGTTTCAAATATTAGAAAGAAGCCATGAAAAGTGGGAGGTGGAGAAAGAGAAGACTAATTAATAAAACATTTGCTTAGAGAACATACCAAATAGGCAGTTAACTTTCAACTTTCAACAACAAAACCGTAACTCTTTTTCTTGTAAATACTTTCTTTTTAGAGAAAGGACAAGAACGTGTATATTTAACATCCAGAAATCTTGCTTCATGGTGGCATTTAAGAACTCTGCCTCAACAGACATGTGAAAGTTGTACCCAGGAGGAAGGAGGGTTGAAGTCAAGCAGGAGCCCAGACAGAACTGAAGCACAGAAGAAGAGCTCTGGGACTTTCTAAAAGGTCAAGGAAACAACTGAGCATGAAGCAAAGTCATACTCAGGTAACAAATGGCCAAGTACAGCTCTCCAAAATCTAAACCAGGCACCAATATTTTTTCTCCTTGTCAAATTCAACATCATCTCTTAAAAATAAAAGCTTCAAAAAGGTGCGTAGTTCTTTTAAGGGAGGAGGGGTGGGGAGAGGCAAAAGCTAAAGTGCATATCTTGCAACACCTGCAGCTGCAAGCCCTCTCACCTTGGTGAGGCTGCAAGTCACTATGCATGCAAACTTCAGTGCTTTACCAAACATGAGGGAGAGCTACTGGTGGTTCTATATTTAATAAATACTGAAAAGAAAACATTTAGCATTACAACTGTAGGCTAAGTGGTACAAGGAATGAAGGAAACATCACTGGTACTGAATAAATAAGAAAGAGTTATTAATGGTATTAACTGATGGCTTAAATCTCAATGAAATGAAGAAAATGAGTGCTTCCAGGATAAAGTTATATTTTTGATTGATACTAATATTTTAAACTCTTTAATGCATCCAAATCATTACTATTTGTTTTCTGCAAGAGAAAAGTATGTTGTGTAGATAGAATATAAAGGACCCTGATATTAACAATAATTATTGACCTTATCAAATGTATGTAATGACCTTATTCAAATGTAAACATTTTGAAACTCCCAAAATTCTAGACATGTTTTACTGTTCTGATTTATAAGGAGCAGTTTTGCAGAATAAGCAGATACTCTTTTCAAAATATATAACCATGATAACCATTCTTCAGGGATACAATCTAACAAAATGCAACATACTTTCAGTTTGTTTTCCCTACTTCATCTATTCTAAATATGGTGTATTCATAGATTATGAAATGACCTCCTGTCTATTTCCTATATCCTTCAAACTAGCCACCGTCTAGTCAGCTGCACATCCTGATTGAAAAATAATGAAAATAATGGCTATTTTAGTGATAGGCCTTGCAGATCATTACTATGGAAGACCTTTTACTTTATTTTCAAATTCCTGAAATGTTTTGGATGGATTTGAATTTCCATTTTCCTTTTGTATTACTGTAGAGAAACAACCCAGAAACTGGAGGCAATAGTGACTAAAACACTGTGGGAAACGAAAACAGTTCACTTCCTTGGTCTGGTCTTCCTTGTAAATGAAGGCAAATTGGCTAGAATTAGGAAGTAGGACCATCTGCCTTAGGACCTAAGATAGCACTTGGAAGGAATTTAAACTTTTATGTCCAATAGGGCTCCTCTCACATGCTGCCTGGCTGGTGAGGTGTCTGTATTCAACTAGCACTTCCATTTAATACTGCAAAGGATGTTTGATAGGCAGCATGTGCATTGCTTTCATAGGAAGGGAGAAACAGAAGTTTGAATTGAGAAGGTTAAACTTAAACATCTTTGTTTCTGGATGAATAAATAGGATACCTGACTACTATGGGAAAGTTTGGCACCATTTCCAATTCTTTCTCAAGGATGCATTTTAAGTTTGAACTTTTTTTCAAGTCAGAAACTAACTTTGCAAGAGGATTGTCAATTCTGCTACCCAAGTTGGATGGAAATGATCAGTGCACAGCTCTGAATCAATTATTGTGCATGCATGAATAGATCCCCCCTCACTATACTGGATTCCCTTTTAGAAATAACTTCTACCTAACTAGCTAGATCTGTAATATTCTGCAACAGGTTGCCAAGAGTTGTGGATGCACCATCCATGGAAATTAGATAGGGTTAGATAGGGCTCTGAGAAACCTGATCCAAAGAAAAGTGTCCCTTTCCATGGCAGAAGGGTTGAAACCAGGTGATATTTAAGGTCTCTTTCAACACATATCAGTCTATGTTCCCATGAAACACTTTTGCTATTTTCATATTCCAGTCTAGATTGAGCAAAGAAACTCTTCTATTCCACTGGAACATGGTTTAAAGCGTTGTGTGTTGCCTCCTCAACTGCCCCCCTGCTAAGATGCAGTGCTTGAGTTTATCCTAATTTAGGTATGCAGCAAGTCATCGCTGCTGGGATCAGCTGCTGTTTCCCAGGAATGCAGAGGGCTGTGGACTACCCTGTTGGAAGTATCACCTATTTGTCAGGTGTTGCCACATGGCCCAGCCAGCTTCAGGCTGTGGTTGAAGGGACAAGTTCCATAAGAATATCTGATTAAGCTACTGCAACACACCCTCTGCTCCAGTCTTTCCAGATCAGGAAGTTGTGCAATCACAGAGTGAACTTGACTTGGTACAACCTGAGAGCAGCACTCTTCTGTACGGACACCGATCACTTCCTTGAGTTCACAGGTGCTACAGCCTTAAAAATATAATGCAAGGCAAGGTGTAGTGATGATGAAATGAATAGAGGAAGACGCAGAGCAGGAGATGAAAAAGGAAGTTCATTCTGACCTAAACTGGGCTTCCAGAGAATGTGTCTGAAGTTAAACTATTTGTGAGAAATATAGCTTAGGTGAATCTATCAGGAGGTTTTTTTCCTCTTCCTACTTCTTGCCTAAACTCTTTCTCTTCTCTCCTGCACTGGCCGTGACTTGCAGTCCCTCCCATGAGCCAGCTGAATTCATGAATGAAGGAGAAAGTTAACAAAGAAAACATGTAAAAAGGTATCTAATGTCCTCCACAGCCAGAAAGACAGAAGATGGGACAACATGAAGAGGAGAGAGGAGCTGCACTGGTAAAGAAGAGGCTAGAAGCAATGAGCAGTTGAACAGCTCTGTGGTGAGCTGATTTGTCAGCACAGGTAACATACCTGCTTCAAGAGCCAGTGTCCTGCCTGGTGCTGAGGTGATAACAGCACATTCTTAGTGATATGTTGTGACAACGGAAATGATAATTTTGTGCCCCTCATATTTGGCCTTTATGGGCCACATTCTGGAAACAAATAGGAAATGAGCAATAATTTGGAGGGCAACTTGACCATATCTGAGAAAACTATACAAGAATTTACCTATTTCCATTGACCAAAAAAACCCCTCCCTGACCTATCGTTTTCTGATGACCAGTTGCATGGCCACAGTTTCTAGAAGTAACCATTCACCTGGGTAAAAAGACAGACTTTGTGTATGGAGCTGTGTCCACTTTCCAATTTTCCCATAGTCTTCATCCTGTCTGGGAGGAAAATTTCACTTGTATCCTCCTTTGCCCATGTAGTGTCCTGGAAATATGACATTTATTTTATGTTTACTGAGAGAGAGAGGTTTTTCCTAGTTTGCTGAACTTGCATTCTCCCCTCTTGTACCAGCATTTTGAAATGTAAATGCTAACACAGCTTGCACAAAAATCCCTACAAATAATGATATGTAAACTCAGAGACCTGACTCCAAAATCATCTTTTAATTCAATCTTTATTTCATAGTAGCACAACTGAACCTAACAAAGCTAAAGCAGACAATAGACATTACCATTCACAAAGCAAATGTATCTAACCTTCATTCCTAATAATAGCAATAATTAAGGGATGTTGACAAGCACTTGTTTGACAGTGAGGCTGGGGAGGCATGTCTTTCCTGACACAGTGGGATATAGCATTAAATTGTAACAATGCTGGCAGCCTTCCAAAGGATGGAGTGAAGGTAAGTGGTAATCCAGTTCAGCAGCAATGGAAAATAGGTGACTGCATGTTAGTTTTAAATTACAGTGCACAGTCTGTTTTAAGAACAGAGGATAATTTATGTGATATCTGTAGTGCAACACTTGAAGCCCTCTCATTTGTTTTCTTTTTAAAAATGGGTGACAATTATTTCTTTGGGATCTCTTTTTTTCCTGGAAAGAATGAAAGAAAGAAGGCCTATTACAAGTAAGATGTTGATTACAATAGTAAGGCACATTCACAGCACTAAATTACTAACTTTCATTTACCTGGAGTCCAAACATAGAGTGCTGTAAATGGAATTTTCACTGGAAATTATAGTAGTGGAATTAGAAAACCACTGTTGGCAACAATAAATCAGTAACTATCTAGTCAGAACATTTAACACTTTCACAGAGTGTAAGCTGTTTTTAACTGAAATAGGATCTCTAAACCAAGCATCCCACAGCTGGAAAAACTCCAGTAATAAGTATACCTCGGGTAAACACTCCATCTTGAGGGCAAAACAGAGATGAAGTATTGTGCAGGCAGTAATAGTCTGTGAAAAAAGAAAAAAAATGAAGTAGTTGCAGGAAAAGTGGTTGAAGACATCTCAGTGAAAACTTGAAATTGCTTTATTGGTTGCACTGGGGGCTCAGACTGCTAGGTGGGATGCTGAAGTCCTAGCTAACCTGAGCAAGACTGGAGAGGACAAAACCAAGAGCTCTGGCTTTCTGTCAGGGATAGCTGTTCTCTAAGTATGGTTTGGTCTAAAATGTTTCATCACCTGACTTTGAGAAAGTGCTGTCATAGTGACCAGAAATGCCTCCAGATGATTTTGGATTTTGCATTGCTACCTCTTGTGGCTTTTACTACAAACTTCCTGTGCGTGTGCACACTGAATATGCTTAGCTGTGTAAGCAGGCTCTGTTTTCCAGTGGTGACATGTAATACATCGATCTGATTAGATCATAATCTATCATAATAAAGCCAGTCTAATTTGCTTAGAATACGTAGAATCATACTGTCAAAAAAGCATCTGGTCCCATAAAAATCTTCCTTTTGGGCCTTACAGTACATTACACCAAGAAAACTTGCAACTAAAACATTTGGAGCATATTTTAAAAGGCATTTAATTTTAAAGGATGTGATTTTATGCATCTGGAAGAAAAACTTGGTAACACAAGTATGAGAGGTTTAAATTGTATTTTCACTGTGTTTTTTTTTCTCATAGATTTAGATGAGTAAAATGCAGTAGTAAGAAGGTAGGTTGGTGTGTTAAGCATTTTTTGGATCACATTTTACAGATGATCTCACCTTTTAACCTAGTTTACATCCATAACTCACACATTCTTTATCTTGTATGTTTTTTTTCCCAGAAAATCATGCTGCACAAAGTGACTTGTGTTGCTTAATAGCTCAAGAGATTTGGCAAGTACGTTGTATTAAATCAAGCATGCTTGCAAGGCTTCCTTGAAGTGCTTCTTGGACAGACACACTTCCTTTTCCTGTGCACCAGTTCACTATATAAGAGTTACTTAGGTATTCAGGCATCGTCTGTGTTATTTTGAGCTGTATACTTCTTGAAAAACAAAACAAAAAGAAAAGATATATTGCTTGTAAAGCATACATTCTGACTTCTGGGAATTAATGTTCTTTCAGTAAGTGGATACAGCGTATCCTGTCTGTCAAATTTCAATTCCCTTTGTCCCCTGAGAACAATAAATCAAGCACATGTTAGCCACTGTAGCCATCTAACTGAACTTGCGGCTCCTATGCGAAGTTAATCTTTCAGAATCCAATCAGTCTGCATATATCTGTGGTTTAAAATTTAATGAATATTATCACCTTTGATATATTTTGGGGTTTTGTTTGCTCATTTTTCAGCAAGGCAAAAAACACAATGATCTGCGAAATTAAACAGAAATTGTTTCAATCTTTTCTCCTTTTAATCTGCAGAACCAAAAGCAAGTGTCTTTCTTTGAGCTTCATAAAAATAATCTCTCTGTGTGTATATTTTATTGATATCAAATGCCATTTCCAGAAACAGTTACATAGAGAAATTTGTTCACTCACAAATCCCACCCCAAAAGCTCCCAGTATGGAAAACCACAACACTTACTTTTCAGCACTGAAACTTCTATTCTGAAAGAAGTCCTTACTATGTTCTAGGTGAAGTCATGCACATCATTTAAAGATAAACATTCATTTGCTACATACCTACACATTGATGGACTCAGTCACTGAGGAATTCACATACTCAAAGACCACTTTTAGGAGCTATTAAAAGAACTCATCTTTAGTGCACAGACTGCTAACATGTTCAGAGAGATGCTGTAGGCTCAGCTCTTCCCCAGCGCGCATGGATGAACAAAAGAGGCAGCCACACTGAAGTTAATGATTATACCGGTGCAAAACTGCTGTTAAGATAAGTGTTAAGAACTAGATTTCCCTTTTGCCCCGTTAAAGTTTTATGTTAGGTCTGTAGCTGTTTTCTCCTATCTTTTATAGACAACCACTGTGACTGGGCTATTTTAACAGCCACTCTATAGTTGCTTCTGGATAATGGATCCCATTTCAAGTGACTGTATGCTGCCTGGATCAATGTTACTTGTGCAACATATCTCTCACATGAATAGCAATAAGAATTTTTTCTCAGTGGAAGATTGTCAAATTCTAGTGCCTGTAAAGTATAAATGGACCCAATGTATATTTTGCCTGAGTTAGAACTTTTTCTAAATGATACTTCGAGAATTTTTTAATTAATTTAATATTTCATTATAAGAATTATATAGTACTTTGTTGGGACTTCCCTTTGCTTTTGAACAATGCATGAGGTTATGTTATTGTAGTTCCAACACTGAATAGCAAGCAGTTCCTGAATAATATTCTGCCATTCAAACATCTCATACAGACTTGTTGTTACCTCTTTAACAGCGTAATTTACAAGTCATTTGTGAGTAATTTTAATGTTTGCTTGGCATCCTGAGTTCCGTTTTCCTCTTCTGACTCATGGCATCGATGACCTGTATGAGGAGAAATTGTTTGCATAGCCCATGCTTTTTTTTGATGCTTGCTTTCTTTCTTCAGTGTTGACATGCACAGGATCTGTTAAAAAGCCAAATAACAGGAAAGAAAACTCTTCCTTTCTCTGCATAACAGCTGCTGGAGACAACAGAAAACAAATACCTGAGATATATCTAGCTCATTTTTCAGGTGACCTCATTATGAAAAACAGGAAAGACCCAGACTTCTGTGTTTGCTTTATAAAATGTTGTTTGCCTTTACTGGCTCTGTTGGGATTTAGGGCCTAACTGTATGACAGGAAGCTCAGGGAAGCAGTCTACATTGTCTGATGCTATTGTTTTTCTTTTGAGTTCACTAAGTTCATTTCCACTATACTGTTTTTTTACCAGCATATTTTTGAGTTAGCTTAACTGACTGGAACTGACTTCTTAAAATAATCTGACAGCAGAGTTGGTGGTGATTTTATGCTATCCTATCCTATCTTTTCTTTTTTTTTTTTTCCGGGTTTTTCATTGCCAATGATCTGAGGTAAAGCTTTGACTGAGGAGCACTTATAAGGAATTTAAGGGGTTTGGCTCAGTTCTGCTGAATAATAGCCAGTTTCAGCAAGCAACAGAGAACATGTCTTTTTAGCAGCAGGATCAAAGAACAGTGAGTATCTCACTAGCAAAGAGAAGTTGAGCTTATCCTCTCATCTGAACCTAAAGAAATCAATGAGAGCTTTCTATTTTTTACAATAATTCTCTTTAATTTTTTTGTTTTGGTTTGGTTTGGGTTTTTTTTGTCTTTACTTGTGGATTCGAGCATTACTTAAATCTTCAGCATTTGATTCTGCATTGTTTGAAATCACATTTTCAAGGCAGCAGACTTCTTTGACCAGCCTGTTTGACCCTTAGTACTAACTGCCATGCATTGAAGAGATTCACAAATAAGGCTTAACCTAGAAACAACACCGGAAAAATAAATAAATTGTGTCATGAGCTGGGTGAAAATTCCCTTTCTGTGTTCGGCTGGGACTGAGGAAAGCATGAAACATGAGATAATTTTCAGATAAGATTAAGATAGGTGCCAAATATATTATTCTGCCATTGGGAACACTTTGGGACTGTTTGCTTCAGGCTGTTTTGGCCACACCCAGACCACAGAATACAGAAGCATTTTTGCATTTAGTCTGACAGCACACCTTAATGCATTTCCATTTCATATAGGGGCAGGACATGGATTTACAAATATAAGGAACCTACATAGACCAATAATGTAGGAATTATAGTGTGCTTCACCAAGTACATCTGAGACCCAGCTATGTGGAGGAACAGAAACTAGACATGCCCTAGTGAGCACCAACAGGTAACTGCAGATGTCACCTCTATATTTTTATATTACATTCCCTAAAACATGCTCCACATTTAAATAGGGTAATCTTGCTTTGGCCCTCCTCACTGCCACTGTCCTGATTTACTCTACCTGAACTCTGTCTTCTTCTGCGAGTAAAGAATTGAGGTGAATAAATCCATATACTACTATGACAAATATTATTCTTGAGATTTTTCATGTATATGTAGCAGTTAAAAACTTCAAAATTACTATTCCCTCAACTGTGAATAAAACATTCAATTATATGGAGCAACTCAGCTTTCCACATAGAATCATTAATGCCCTTTGATTAAAAAGCTAGATGCATGCTTGTGTGCACACATGTGTACCTGTATCCAAAGTGTAATATGTAGTCATTAGTTTTACCTTCCACAGGTTTTGAATTCTTTTACCAGTTCAACCATAATAAATGCAAGTGTTAAATAGGAAATCTGGAATTTCCACACAGCACAAGTTGAAGTAGGTAAAATTGTGAACACCAGGTAATCACTAGTAGCCAGATAACACCAGTACCCCATTTTATGTCCCATCTGAAACGGAACCAGCAAAAACTGTAATAATGAAAAAATGTGTAAAGTTACGCTAAGGATGGAATTCAGCTTCAAATTAAGATAACGTTAATACAAGTTAATATCTGAGGCACATTGTAAAACTGAGCTCCCTGAATCAGACATCAGTGTTTCATAATGTTGCCTGGAGTGCCCTAGGTGGTCTGAGACCTGTAGCTTTCTGGATCAGCTGGTGGGGTGTTGGCAAGATACCACGGCATATGCACAATTGTCATCCCATGCCTTTGGATAACTGAACTGCCTCCAGAATCTTTACCAAATCATTATTAACATAATGCCAGCTTTACTGTTGGTATAAACTTGTAAAATCATACAAGGTAGTAACATTTAAATAGCTATGATGTAATATACACAAATATAATGGGGGTAAAATATACTTTTCTTGGAAAATAAAACAACAAAAAAATAAAGAATTTAATATCCAGTCATATCTAGCCTAGGAAGCAACAAACTACCAATCTGTATCCAGTTTATTTCTTGATAGTTTAATAATTATTCAAATAATTTTCTCTGTGGAAAATTGCCTGGTTTTCTACATCTGTTTTCCTTTTAGGTAAAGGACATTAAACACTGTATTTACCTGTAGCATCCAGACATGAGTACAAGTCTCAGTGATGAGACTTTTACCAGGTTGGTGAGAGTCATGTCAGAAAGTATCACATTAGAGTGAAGGTAATAAAAGATAAATAAATGAGAAAATAAAGAGTAGCAAACAGTATGGTAATACAGAAAGAAAAACAGGGTTGACAACATAGCAACTGGGAAGAATATGGGAAAAGGGGGAATGAGATTAGGAGCCAAACATTCGGGGGAAGAAAACAACATATTGAAGGGGAAATGAAGATGATTAAACATAACGCTTGAACAGAAGGAAAGAGAAAAGAAAGGGATTGCTTTGAGAGTTTCATGGTTATATGATAAACTGGAAAATACTATGGAAATGTTACTTTTACTCTTATTAACTCTCCTGGGGTTTAGTTTTAGCTAAGCTAAATCCTGCAGTTCTTTGTTCAGGTGGTATTTCATTTGACTTGACCAGTATGTATGTAGAAAAGATAGGAAGTGATTGATTCCAGATATGCTGTATTAAGTAGGCTTTGCTAAAAACTAAATCTCAAAATTGTTAAAATAAAACTCCCATACACTAGATCAGCACTTTTGCCTTCAAAAGCTGGCTTAATCAAATCATCTGGTGTATGAACGAAATACATAATACTTATTTTCTCATTTCCATCTACTCTTGCTAACACACAACTGCATTCATGTCAGAGAAAACGTCTGATATGAGGCTACATTTCCTATAGACAGAAATGCTCATGAGTAAAAAATGTATTGTGTGAGTCATTTGTTTCAACCAGGCCCCTCGCAGTACCTAAGCAGTTCCTCTGCACGTAACTGTCACAATCAAATACAAATTGTTTCAGACCTCTCTGCAAGGACTTCTTTTCTCACTCAACCAAAACCTCTGCACTGAATGGTGCAGCAGCCAGCTTTACAATGAATTGTGTATTCTCCCATTTAAGAAAATACTTTCAACAACATCTGCATCAGACACTAAGTAACCTATACTAATTGCAAACATTATAACTAAACTGATGATGCAATGGAATTACTGGGTTTTACCATGTGTAAAAAGTGAACCATGTTTTCACTTCTAGCTCTCCTCTCAACTTTCAATTTCATTTTTCAGAGGTACACAATATTAAAAAAAACCCAAAACTTCAGTCCTGTAAACATTACTCGTTTACTATTTCTCCATGGAGTAACGGAGTAAAGTCACTTCTGCTGTTCGAGTTTGGCTTCTGTAAGTTATATTAACAACCAAAAAGGAGTAGGAGATGCTAGACACATTCCTTGCCAAACATTTAGTTTACAATCTGGAGGCTCAACATGCTTTAACCCAACTGAAAATCCTGCACATATTGCAGGACTTCTATGGCTTCTGTTCTGATTTATTCTACTGCTTCAGACCAAATATTGTTCAAAGAGAAAGAATCTGTTGATAATATCATTCATTACTCTCAAATCAGAGTTGAAAGAGAGAAACTGAGAAAGTTCAGGCAGAACATGAATATCCAACTAATCAACAGATGAACTTGATATTTATTTGGGAAATTTCCCTTTCTTACTGGAAAATTTGTATCTTCATACTATTTTCGAAGTACTGGTAACTCCAAAGATTTCTTTGAAACACTTTAAAATCCGAACACATGTTAACAGGCTTTCTACAGATGTCTTTTAAAGGAAATTAAAACCTTTAAATTTAATTAGAAGAAGTCTAAAAGTCTTTTAAGATATTGAATACCTGTGTATTGTGTATATATCAGCTTATCAAATAGTCCCTTTGCTACTCTAAATTTAATGCTAGTGAGAGAAATATGTTTTGTTTCTCTTCTGTGTTTTGATTTGAGTTTTAAATCAAAAGGCGGTGCAGGCGCAGGCTACATGGGCATAGTCTCCACCAGCACAAGAAGCTTCTGTGAGCAGTTTCAATAACAGCATAGATTCCTTCCTTCTCTCCCTCCACCTCTGTATCAGCAAAGCAACACACGGCGAGAAGGCGGCACTAGGCTGATGAAGAGACAAGTGGTGTGACAGATATAAATGGTGTTTTCTCTTCCCAGTGCCACCTGCAAAGAAAGCAGGAATTAATGTGGGTCCAGTAAAACTGAGACAATGGTATAGTACACTGCATAAAGCACAAATGTCCTCATGCAAGCTTGTCATGTGGCTTCACCTTTACCTCTGGATATAAAATTCTTTAGCTAGGAATAATAAAATACATGAAGACTTTTTACTGCCTTCCGTTTATAAACAGAGAAAGAGAGTTCAAATTATTATTTTTGTTATTAGACCTTTTTCCACAAGCAAAAGATGGTACATACAATGCAATTTTCAAAGTTCATGTATACAAAGTTCATTCATTTTTCATACAATCTTTAAAGATTTTAAAGGTTAATTTAGCAAATTTCAGAATCTTTTGTGACAGGTATTATGTAAATGTTTCTATCAATTTCAATAATTTCATTCTGGTAGGACTAAGTCAGCTAGAAACAAAAAAAAATAAATATAACCTATCAAATATATTAGCTGTAGAATTCCTGTGAATGTTCTTATTCTGCATTTGGGATATGAGTGTTATCCAGGAGAACTCATCCGTCAGGAGTCTTTTAAACTACCTCTTTAGACTATGTCCATGGGCTGACTTTCCCAGGATGGCAAGTAAAAATCCACATATACATGTGCTAGTCAGATCAAATGTGCTAGAAGACTGAAAGGAGCTCAGGCACCTTAATCATGGTATTTGGATATATCAGTTGTCAGTACAATTCCAGACACAAAGGCAGAAAAATTATTTTTTAATGGAAACTGCTGGTTATTAAATATGTTTGGCAAATAATGAACTTGTCTCTATTTTCAAAAGGTCCATTTTGAAAATTCTGACACAACTTCTTGCTTCCTTTATCTATTTTGGCAGTCACTGAAAATCATTACTTGCCAAAGGAGCCTGCTATCAGTTTCTAACAGATAGTTGTCAATCATTCAAATGTGCAGAAATCCTCAGTAATGTTTAGAAATGCTAAACAAGCAGCTTGCCTTGATTCTCAGGCCTGTACCAAGCCCTGAGCAGCTGTTGAGTCTGAGCCTTGGAGACACATCCTTGAGATCATCACTTTGAGCTCAAAATTGAGAAACATTACTGATACCAGTGATCTATCTCTTCAGCATCTGCCTACTTACACCTATTTTTAATAATCTAATTATTTTTAATAGAAGCAAGTAAGGAAAATGTTGTTTCTTTTAATTATTTTTTGGGGCAGATTTCAAATTTTTCCATCTTGCTTTGTCATTTGAATTAACTATAGGCTCCTAAAGTACTGATCTCACATTAGGAAGGATATGTTCTTTGAAAGTCAAACCTCTTTAAAGCCTATCAGTACAAACTTTTCTAGACCATGCTTTTGCCAAGAAGCATGGAACCAGACAATCCTCAAGGTGTCCTTCCAACCTCGTGCTCTATGATTCTATGGCGTGTTCACAATCACTGTGCAAATTTGAACATCCCGGTCAATTCTACATATTCTTCCAGAGTGGTTTGAAATTCACTTTCATTAAGTGCAAATTCAAGTCACACAAACAGGGTAGCTGGAACAGATAATGTACTGTCACTGCAAAAGTAGTATTAAAAAAGAAATGGAAGTAGGTACTGAATCATCCTGGGGTAAACACCGGGGCAAAAGTAAATCAGCAAATCCATTTCCAACCTGCACAATCTGCTGGTGTATTTTCTACTCTCCTTGAAGAGTTTCTTATTTAAATTGCCTTCTGATGTTGATGCACACAGTATAATATTATTACAGTCTCCACATACTACACATAATATATAACACACGTAATATATAACCCTGGATTACGCACAATAAGCCAAATAAGAAGAAAGCAGTGTCAGTCTGTTTTCTAGCATATCTCCTTCCTTAACCAGAGCAGTAAAAGCAGTTTTCAAGTTGCAGCAGTAGTGCTTCACTAAACCAAGGCATCAGTTGTGAGTGGTGATGTTGCCATCATCTCAGTGATGCATTAGTTTCAGAAACTGAACTTGTTCATTCTTCTGCTCAAAATAAATTGTGAAAATGCAGCTTGGATTTGAAGAATGAGATTCAAAGATGTTGGTAAACAAATTAAAAAGAGTTTAGATATCACAGCATGCACATGGAACAGGTCTGCTTCCTTCCAACATACAGAATGTGTTCTAGGTAAGGGCTTGTGGTGGTGAGATACATGATGTGCACTATTAGAAGTCTTATTGTACAGCTTCAATTTAATTAGGCTTTGGATTATTAAGGAGCAGTATCTTTCGCCATTTAACATCTACAGCACAAAAATAATCTTTTCCTCTTGCATTCAAGCACCTGACAACTTGAAAGATTGCAACAAAATGCTGTTACAGCACAAGGAGGCAGAACAGAGCAGTCAAGATCTCTAGTACATCTTTTGGTGACAGCTGGCTGAGCAGAAGCTGGCAGTGTGCCCAGGTGGCCAAGAAGGCCATCAGCATCCTCATTTGGATCAACAATAATGTGGCCATCAGGACCAGAGCAGTGATTGTCCCCCTGTACTCAGCACTGGTGAGGTCACTGTCGTGGGTTGGAGCTGAAATTAATTGACAGCTTTTTGGTCCAGTGGCGCTTCTGTGATTTTGCATATTTAAACCGGCAGGAGGCCCGGAACTGTCTCTTTGATCCGGCTGCGCCAGTGAGGCTGCAAGGGGGAGGGGAGGCGGACTGCTCTGAACCCGGCCCTGGGGAGCCGGGGCCGCGCCCCCTCCCCCAAATGCCAGAGTAAGGGGTCCCTGGCACGCATCGGGACACCCCC